>SDVV010011472.1:0-15833 GCA_016164225.1 Gammarus roeselii | reverse complement strand
CACCTCAAATGAAATTTACTACATGAAAATTAAACGACTACATCATAGATTCACTTAGAAAGTCATCAGAACACAAAAAACACCTTACACCGACCACAGCTGAACTAGAACTGAGCGAAACGTGGGCTTCAGCATGTGGACCACGTGATGGAATTGATCATTGCCATAGACCGACAGCTAATTATTGCCAGATATCACTAGAAACCTGCTAAAGGAGATCAAATTTACTACTGAAATACTCGTTCTGCATAAATAATACGAAATAAATCATCTATCATTACATAAATTGTGTTTATTTCACCTTCTTATGTAAAAATACCGGAAATCTCAAAAATCCATAATAATTTTTCCAGTATATACTGTATGAAGCAGATTCCCTGCTGACCAAAAACACTTTGTTCCTGAACTTGTAGTGCAGATTTTGTGCTATGTAGCCAAGGGTTCTATTGCATTTCTTGTAGTTAGCTCCACTTGGTTCCTCCACCTTAGAATCTTTGGCGAATAACATTTCAAGATCGCATTGTTGGTCCACATCAGTCATTTTCTGGTCTGCCATCAAGTAGTTAAAAATTTTGTGTTGTGTTCCGAAGTACAGGACGGTACATTTAACCATATTAAAGCTCATTTTCTTTATATCAGACCAGTCTACTAGTTTAATCAATGAACCATGGATAAACATGTGATCTTCCTCGCGGTTCGTTTTTTTGGCAGAGTTTAGTGTCGTCAGCAAATATAGATAGAGTATGAAAATGAGGGGCCCAATAAAACTTATCTGGAGTACTCCAGATGCTACCGTAGCCTACTGTTTTTTTTTCTCGACCAACGAAGACTCGTTGCTTGCGGCCCATGAGCAAAATTCAGAGCCAACTAACAACGTTTCCAGTTAATACCCTGCACCTACACTTTTCTCAGTAAACATTCATTGAGGGCCTTATCACACGCTTTCTGAACATTTAATTGGATTAGATTGCCAACCTTGGTTTCGTCGTGCATCTCGGTGATCTTATTGAAAAAGTCTAGAAGATTGGTCAGGCAACTATGTTTCCTTTTGAAACCATGCTGGGTGTTCTTGGTGAGGTGATTTCCTTCTGAGGGACTTCTTTTCAATCTCTCCAAGAATTTACCAGCCTCAGATGTGAAACTGATTACTTTATAGTTTCCTGGCTCTTACATATAACCGTTCTTGAATATTGAAGCGACTATTGCTGTTTCCCAATCATCTGGGATAATTCCAATACTCATAGACCTTTCAATGATCTCCGCCAGTGGACAGCTTCTGATTTCGGAGAGAGTCCGTAATCCTCATGGGTGACGAACATCTGGTTCTGTTGATTGGTGATTGTTTATTTGGCTGGATTGTTCATGTAATACAACAACAAGGAATGGAATTTTTCCAACGGCTGCATTTTTCCAGGACGTTTGACTGCTAGCATATTTTTATATCCTCACTTGTGAAGACCCTTCCATAGTATTCGTTGAGTTTTTTAGACTTGCCTGCAGCGGATGATATTAGTTCATCAGCACTATTTCAAAGAGAGCCAATGCTGTCACGAATAACACGTCTCTTATTCGCATATGCATGAAGCCTTCTAGCGACGTTTCATTCCATGTTTGTCTTGACACTTCTGACCGCTCTCTCAACTTTTCTATCACCCCGCTCCTTTGCTAGTTCAAATTTTTTGTGGTATTCGTTTTGTGGGTTTGATACAAAATTTGTCGGCAAGCAATTGCCTTTTGAACTTCATTACTCAGCCACATGGGATGGATCGCTTGCTTGCTTGCACATTCACAAAACAGGAAGCTACTGCTATCGAATGGGTACCAGAAAATTACTTTTGGAATTTCATCTTACGAGTCATCAAAATTAGCACTTACAATTTCAACTAATTGTTCCTATGTCGATATAACATAATCTAGTGGTTTAGGCCCTCAATTTGACGAGTCATATCAACCTGCCACCCGGTAATTCAACTTCCGGGGTTATCCCATTGATGTTAAGTTGGTTGGAGTCCCCCATCAAGAGACTCTCATAAGGAAGAGGAGATGATTTTGCCAATTTGTCAAGTAGAACATCTTCTTTCGAAACGTCTATTCTAGGGTTTCGGAATCCCAGTACAATATTCAGTGTCATTCCTTCAGGGGGCATAAGGTCGACCTGGATTATCTCATAAGTTGTTGTTGTTTTTCTGCGAAGTATTTGAAGAAGAATTTCTCTTGCAGAATGTGCTGTCACTCCTACCCTCTTGCTTGGAGAAGGCTGGTCTACTCTGAAGGTCCTGAATCCTTGAAGACCGGCTTACGACTGTACATTTCTCGGTCATTCATGTTTAGCCACAATTTGTTGATTCCTACAATATCCCATTTGTTTCTTCTCACAAAATCTTGGAGAAAATCCATCTTAGGCATTAGTGACAGTTCTTCCCTGTTACTTCCCTTTTATTTTGCCTCTGTTGTTTGTTTTGGTTAACGTGTCTGCTGATGAGCTGAGCCCGCAGCTGCTCGCCATTACCAGAAATGTTTTTGCTGCCTCATCCAGGATTTTGGTCGGGGTTTTGTCCTGGTAGTTACTCGAGTTCTTGCCCCCTGTTGGTCCGTTGGGTCCCCTGTTGGCAATTTATGCTTCTTTCTTGAGTGCCGTGATTTCTCAGTCCTCTTACTATGTTCATCTTATACTGTCTTCTGTTGATTTTTTTTTTACTAGAATACTGAATAAATATCGAACTACGTTATGCCGCTTATATTGAGATCACTTCCGTCTCGTTGGAGTAACTCAGTCCTTCCTTCATAAGTAGATTGTGTATTGACCTAATGTAGTCCTTCTTCACAAGATCAAACCAAACAAAAAGTACTGGATTGTAAATCTGGTCATTCATTTACGATAGCTTTGTGTTTTTAACGATATGCAAAACCATTGACTAGGCAAGAAGCCTTTGTAATTTAACTTTATTATGAACATAATATTTATGCCGCAGTTGCTATGAGTCGTGTTCTCAACTCCATTATAAATCGTGCATCAGCAGAAAATGCTCTCTCCGATTCAATCGAGGCTGGGATCGTCCGCAACCTATTAATTTTTGCTGTGTACAGGTTGCCTCCCAGCACTCACTATTAATAATAATAAAAGTGATTACAAAATTGTCTATTAAAGCACTCGATGGTACAAAAATATTTTCTAAAAAACAAGTTCAACACTTTATTATTACCTATTCATTCAAATTACGCACCAAAAGAATAAACGTTGACAAATTCATTGACGAATCCTCCTAACCTGAAGTTCACACACCTGCAATGGATTAACATCATGAAAAAAATCGATAGGAATCAACATTATTTGTATTAATATATCGATCTTCCTGCACCAGAAGTAATCTGTCCCAACTCTCCTCACTCTCATTTAGAGGGGATCATTTATATCGCTCACTCTTAAAATGGCCTACACGATGGGACTATTCGATTTGATAATCCGCTCCGGAGGCTATAGGCCCTTTCCTGGCTTGTAGCTTTTAAACAGTCACTACCTTATGCAGCAGATACTAAGCTACTGCTTGTTCTTCCACGGACACAATTGACCTCCTGGAAGCGTCATGTGTTGTAAGCGGCTGTTAGTTATTGATAGAAATTCCAATAAATTAACATGAATCATATGCTGGATTTTTCTCTATTATATATTCGGAAGGGTCAATAAAAGTCAACCTGGATCACGGAATCCCTGAATCGCAACCCGAGTTACCACCAGAGCACTCCTGGCATAATCAGATTGAGTAAGTTGGTTTGTTCTGATCCTCCACGGTCCATGGCCCTTGAAGGTGACAGTGTCAATGTTTTAGTACACGGGTAGGGTCTGTATTTCATCGTGTTACATTTTTTCTTGCGTAGTTTTCTTGCTCGCAGATAAACACTAGAAAGGTAATGGTAGAACCAAAAGTATTAGTCATTGCGAAGGTTTGGCAAAATTTTTACCTGTTTTTCCCATTTTGACTGTTCATAGTATGTCTGGTAATCACCTACACGCGGTATGAAGCGAACTTCCAACATATGGCCTGTTAAATGAACAAAAATTAACCAATGAACAATCATATTTTACTTGAAGTCTGTTAGAGCGCATCCATTTTGCGTTCATTGGACTGTCAGGCAAGCAAATAAACAGTGTAAGGCAATCAGTGCATGTCACTCTAATTTTACTGCTGCCTTGCATCCCGGTCATCATTCATAGTAAATCATTCCCTGGTGGGCATTCGTAGATCACTTTTATAGGTCTGACGGACCTTGTCGGGGGAGGTGGCTCGGTTGATCGTGTGAATGAATGGAAGTTGTCATCACAGTCATCACCCGAAGTTGATCCCTTGCCACCTGCTAGCCGCTTTGAATACGACGTAATTCTCAACCGATCTATCCAGGACATACGCAAATTGCCTGTGACTTCGTTGTAATGATGACTTAGTAAGTGAATACATAAAAAAGCATACATGATTAACATGTTTATGGGATCCTGCCTAATTCCCTACACTCTCTATCATGTCTGACTACAGAACGTCAAAATGAAAACCGTTGGGACTAACAACATTTGAATTAATCAGTCCGACACACCGATATTATTATCAATATGTTAATTAAGCACTGTTAAATTCCACATAATTGCACTACAATAATATATCAAGCAATTATAGATTGAATTCGACGCATCTTCTAACATCACTCAGATCTTCAGACTCACGTAAACAGGCAGCGTCTGGTCTACTGATCCCCAACAATGCCGACCACTGGGCTGAACTCTGAGTTATTGATGCTGCTCGGATAAGAGTTAACCAAGATGCGGACGAGTGGATGCTCCAGAATGATCGACGTAACATAGGTTTCTACCAATGCTACAAACATATGATCTACCGGTCTTGCACGACATACAAATAAACATATTGTTTACTCTACGTATTATGCTACCAGGATTTCAGTGACTTCCCAATTCGGCGAGTTGTGAAGAGTGCTTGAAAAGTAAATTTTACCGAACAAATCACCGTATAAAAGCAATTGAAAAATTGTTATTACCCATATTTTATAATATCACTTCATAGAAACGTTGAGTGTGTTTGTTCAAATCTTTCAGATGTATAGCACCTGATTGAATAGCGAGATTCACAGGAGGAGAGACATTTGTTTATTTACATGATTACCAGTAGCGAAACATTGAGCAATGCAATGTTGAGGATAACTAGATCTTGTCCAGATGTATATCTTAGTATGGGATAAGTTGGAATATTATCGAATTTATAGTAACAAGGGTAGTTTTCGAATGTGATTGATTTATCATTGCCAATGAAATCTTGAATTTTTGATCAGCTTAGAGAATTGATTACGTTAAAACAAGTGAAACAATTTATAAGAGTTGTACAGAAACAGCCGTAGTTTTACGTGCCCACAGTAATAAGCCTCAGACCTTTCAACACTTACTTCGGGTCAGGAGTGAGGTCGGAGATCAGTGTAAGAAACAATGCCGGACAGTTTTCGCTGGCTACCCTGCTGCGAGAAAGCTCATCAGGGTCGCGTCAAAACTCATCTATTCACAATCACTCTCTAATCACGCCCATCCATTTAGCATTTTCTTGCTACCTACACACTAATCTCTACGGAATATGCTCTTACATAAAACCAGCTTCATGCCATCCCCCCAATCTTCGATTCCAGGAAAGGTGTACACCCACTCCGCCCTCACTTCCTCCTGCACCTCTTTCTTAGTAATTAATGTACCACTGATTGGTCCCAAAACCGGCATCCGCATACCACCCACAAGAAACAATGTCAGCGTCTTCTACTCCACATTCAACAAATCGTTCAGCATTCAACAAATAATGCCATCACAGAGGACAGAGAATAGGTCAAATCTCCCAGTGTTGCTTTTCAACACAATTTTGATGCCTGGGTCTACTTCCACCTTTTCAAAATCTGTTGATGTCAACTTCTCCATCAATTACTACATGTGATGAACCCTTTTTTTGAGGTGAAATCTAGCGTCCTCGTCTGTGCCTTAACTCATTTGATAATATGTTGCGACCAATGAAGGAGTCCAAAAATTAACAACTCTAAATATTATTAGCTTCACAACCGTCGAGGAGGTCACGACCTCGTGTATGCTGCATATGTTACTCAAAACGCAGTGCTTCACTATTTGTGTCGCGATGAGTTGGCCACCGTTAGTGAACGTGTCGAGTACCGTACGTAATGTAGTATGAAGTCACAAACTCACTGCATGCCATTGTATTTTGATGCAACATCGACATTAGGATCATTCTCATATCATAACAGATTCAGTGTGCAAGTTTCCCCACAGGCTCTTTTATAATTTAGGCGAATAAATTCCACCGGTAGGAGGTATGGCAAATGAGAACCAATTATTTACGCAGTGTAACGATGTTCCGAGAGGCAGGTATACACCTCCGATTTCACATTATTTCGCGATGAAAATGTATATCATCATAATTGTGAAACCCATTATTACTGCCGACGCGTTTCAATACATAGATCGGTCAAGTAATAAACATCAAAACACTACTTTCGAAACGTTCATAAAAAAAATCGTATATGCGTACAGTTGGCCGGCCTCTCTGTTTAAAAGTTACTGACAATAAACACAATGTTTTCATTAGTGAGTTTCTCCGAATTAAACGCTAAATATTTGACTAGGAGTAACGCATCTGTTTTGTTTGAGAGCTGACTCACGTCTTTCGCATAACTGAGATTTCTCATCAAACAGAAAGAATCTTCACTAAACAGAAACGTAACTACTTCTTGTTCAGCAGCTGAACCATACATACAAATACCATAAACTAATCTTGTAATTTCAACGTTTGACTTGATCGCTGACTTCTGTACGGGTGCTAACTGCTAACCACCTGCTGTCATCGATCAGCAACAATCCTCTCTCAGCGCTGCCTTTGCCGTAGTTCTGTACAAATCTTGTTGTGTTTGCAGTCCATTTCAAAGGCAACGCACCAACTAGTCCCAAAGAAATCCTGCTTATTGTGCTGATCATCGCCAAAAATTATTATGGAAAAAATAATCCTCATTCCACACGTTTCATCAGCCGTATTCCAGTCCGACCTCTTCTTCCTTGGTAGTTCAAGTCATTTTTTTCGTAATTCAGTCCTTACGCAGCGTATTCATCAAAGTAAATTCTTCTGGAATCCGTTTCAACGACGTCGTCTGTTAGCCAGCTGATACACGAAGAACCTCTGTAATCCACTCAAAACGCAGCATCGTCTAATTCCAGTCTGATCGAAGTGCGCTCCCCAATCCAGCTGTTGAACTAAACGTGGGGAATTAATGTTCATATGCCCATTGACCGTCGCCCTTGTTGCGGGGAATTGTTGCTGGACTAATGAACGTTTCTTAATGAGTTACTGTTCCATGAATCGCCGGTGCTGGGCGCTAATGAGATGTAGCTAAAGGAGACGTCAGTGAAACTCGCTTATGAGTTGGTTCTCCGATGTCGCCAGTGCCGTACGCTAATGAGTTGCTGCTCTAATGTTGCCAGTGCCGGATGCTAGTGAGTTGCTGCTCTAATGTTGCTACTGCCGGATGCTAGTAAGTTGCTGCTCTAATGTTGCCAGTCCCGGATGCTAGTGAGTTGCTGCTCTAATGTTGCTAGTGCCGGATGCTAGTGAGTTGCTGCTCTAATGCTGCTAGTGCCGGCGATAATGCTGATGAGTTGCTGCTCTTAGGACGCCTTTTCGGACAATATTGAGTTGCTTTATCATGATCTGTTCCAGCCTAGCTCTAGTGAGTTGCTGCTCTGAGAGATGCCACTGTCGAGTGCTAATGAGTTACTCCTGCTAGCTATGAGATGCCAGTGTCGAGCGCTAATGAGTTGCTTGGAGTTGTGGCCTTGTCACCAGTTTTCTGGTAACTTAATCAGCATAGTTCAGTTGTGGTATTCCATGACAAGATAGTTTACCACATCAGAGTAACCATCGAATAAAACTTCCATCCATGATTTTTTTATGTATCAACAAGGAGTAGTATATTCTATATAATTACTAAACGCACGGAAATCGATTGCTATAGATATTTGGACAAGTAGCAGTATAGGTACCTTCAAACACAAATCAAAATTTAACGTCATAAAAATTATTGAATTATAATTAACTTCCTGTATGAAATCTAACGTGTCAACTAACGGTTTTTCATAAATTTAATTTTATGAAAACTTCCATTCAATTTATTTATGTTCAATCGCTCACATTTCCTGTTATCTCGTACATGTAGAAACATGTTAAATTATGAGACGGATATTTTTGTATGACTCATTGAATTGTTTACTTTTTTGAGCATATTAACGTGTCGTGTCAACTATGGACTCCTAATAAAAATGTAAGTTTGCACAGCATTTTGTAATGATCTACTAATTGTGTGTTGACCTTACTTATAGTACTTATTTGTTATCAATATTCCAATTTATCGTGTTTTTTGACGTTTTGAACAATTGAGAATAATGAATCCCCTACAGCATTGCCCACCGATTGGTGAGATGTTAAGGTAATTTTACTCATTACCCTTTGTAATTAGCTCAAAGTAAGTATATATAAGTAGGAAATATTGTTTCCAGAACAGCTCACCCTAACGATGACTGTTTATATCATCCGTGTAATCAGATATTTCTGTTAATGCGCCAAAGTTAATTCGTCAAGTAAGGGGCAGTGAGAGGAGGAAGAAAGTTAGTGATAGCGAGGCAATTGAATCTGATCAGCAAAGCCCAGCAGGCGCAGTTCCGGTAGGCGCTGACGTAGGAACACTACAATATCAGAGAGCAAGATCTGACGAATGCTGAGGATGAATGAGAGACATTCAGAGATGCGGTGTTGAATTGCACGAGCAATGTGTTTGGCGCGCCGTGTGGCCGGTGTAGAAGACCTTTTTGTTGCGAGTGGTGCAACGATGAGGTTAAATGGCGGTCACGCTATTTTACCAAGCCTGTTCAGAGGTTGCAGGCGAGGTCGGTGAGGGCTCAGGACAATTATAAAGATATGAAAAGGAGGTTAAGTATGTGTTTATCAATGTGCTATGAATAAACCAGATATTTGAGGATTGGTGAAGCTAGTCGTATCAGTGTCCACCTCAGAGGAGAACTATTGGAGGAATTACCGTATCTTCAGTACCAGCTCTCACGTGGGAAAGTCTAGATCAGTTGCAACTGAGGGGAAGTAGCGAACGAAAAGAGAGTATATAAGTATTGGGGGCACCGAACAGTGTGATTCAAGGGACATTCAGCTTGAAAGTCATGAGAGGGCTGCTTGACGTTGTATTTGTCCCACTTATGCTACACGAGGCTATGAGCGTAAGAGATAATAAGCTTGAATGTTTTCGAGATGAAATATTTGAGGACTTGACGAAACATAAGTTTCTCCCAATGTTACAATGTGGGTTTTGCTGGTCTTCCACAACCTCATAAAATATTGATCAGTTAATCTACGGAATAGACAACCTATATTTCAGTAGCTTCCCGCTTCGACGAATTCTGACGAACATTCCAAACTTTATTTTTGCCTCATGTAGGAGCGGGAAACGGTTGTATGTATATTACGCATGCCTAAATCACACTGATTTTTTTAGTTCGAAACAAAATCTATCATCTATGACAAAGGAGGTATTATGATAATAATAATCATTATTTATATCATTAGTGAGACACTCGGTGGTACAGTAATGGTCACAACAACAAACTAGTTCGACAAAAAAAAGCCAAAACATCAAAAATATCGTCACAAACAGACACGATGGAGGTACACGACAACAATTTATAGATTACGTTTGTGACACGCGTGCTTAAAATACCTTCATGTCTCTTTCTCATATGAATACGTATACAAACAACAATGTTGGAGAGGTTTAGTATAAAGCCACGTATCAGTGAACATACTCAGGGTCGCATCTCAACCTGACAGCCGCTCGCATATAATGGGCCCACAACCTAGATATGCAGTTAGGAGTCAAACATTATTCCTATTAATATCGTGATCTTCCTACGCAAGCAGTATTCTGTCCCATTTTTCTTTAAGTTGAGATAGTTCGTATCCCTCACTGTTACATACTGCCTCCAGGAAAAGATTAAACGAGCATTCAATTCTTTCATGGAGGCTGTATGCTACTTTTTCTTGCTCGTACTTTCAGTCAATCAACATCATATTCTGCAAATACTAGGCGAGAACTCGTTCTTCTTGGGACACCCACCAGTCTCCTGAATATGTCATTGTATGCTACTCGCAGTTTGCTCATAGTACCACTGGCAAATTTACCCCTCAATGAGTTACAGTATATTGGATAACAGTACTTTTCAAAAAGCTGCAGCTTAACGTCCGTTGTACAGAAGTTGAATTTTCTTATAAGTTGGTTGCCAACCGCATTTAACTTCCGGTATTGTTTAGAAATACCATCAATATCATACCGGTTATTGGTTATTAAAAGCCCCAAGTAAGGGAAACTAGCTACGTACTTCCGCGGGATCCCTCTGAGTACTCCGTCGGTTTTGTACTGGAACGTCCGGTTGGGTGGTTTCACTAGATTACACACTGATCTACTGGTATTGTACTCGATGTCTAGTTTCGCGGACTCAGTTTCGCATATATTTGTCATCTTCTGAAGAGCATAGGCATGGGGGGCCAGAAGGACCATGTCGTCTGCATAGCTAATCGCGTCAACACAGCATTCGTCAATGTGACACCCAACACGGCTAAGTAAGTAAGTAAGCTGTCTACATACACATTGAAAAGGAGAGGCGAGAGTAGGTCTCCTTGCCTTATACCATTAGTTGTTCGAAACGGGTTTAACTATGAGCTTCCTCATCGTATTACACATTCCTGCTGCTGGTACCAATACTTTAGTAGATTAACAATGTGAATTGGCGCCTCTCTTTCAATAGTTTTATTTAAACAGTGTCCAGTGATTGACACGATCAAATGCTTTTTTTGAATCCAAATAACAAAGGTACATGGGTGACCCTCCACTAACAAAGTAATTAATCGTCTGCTTCAATGTGGTCGCTGAGCCGGTTCTGGATAACTGTTTCTAGTAGCTTTGATGCAGCAGTAGTGATTGATATTGGCCTGTAGTTACCTTTATTGGTCGCACATTTTGTCTTCAATTTCATGATAGGTTTTACAACAACATTCATCAGTAACTTAGGAAGGAAATTAAGTTGCAGACAACCAGTGAAGAAAATAGACATGACATGAAGTAGTTGAACAGGACCATACTTGAATACTTCCACAGTTACACCATCCTTTACCACAGCTTTGCCATTTTTTAATTTCCTGACTGCGGTCCTAAGTTCCCACATATAAGCATCATCTTCATCACTATCCCGATTGAGGGCCTCATCAACAAAAAACGAGTCAGTGTCGTTGTTGACACTGTTCGTGATACCATCAAAATGGTCGCGCCACTTATGAGCAATATTTTTCTCCCCTGTTATGCCATTAACAGATTGAGAACCAGATATTTCAGTCGGTTTTAGATTTTTAATATATTTCAGAAATCAATCATCCGCACACTAACCATTTTTTCTGACAGACGAGCTGCTCGCATATCATCTTCGTGTTCCTT
The DNA here is from genome assembly GCA_016164225.1 of Gammarus roeselii. Lineage (NCBI taxonomy): Eukaryota > Metazoa > Arthropoda > Malacostraca > Amphipoda > Gammaridae > Gammarus > Gammarus roeselii. Next base: position 4,244 of record SDVV010011472.1, on the reverse strand, counting down.
ACAGTAGCTCAATGCGTATATACAGGCATTATTCGACATATCCTTTTCATTGTACAATAAGCCTGCTCGGGGTTAGCCAGCATCACGCGATCGGACATAGACTGCTATGCTTGCTTCGTGTACGTCAGCCACATGCCATCCCACCTGTGCCATCCCCTTGGTGTTCGCTATCTATACGCTGCTCTACCAGCCATCTGATCCGACCCCACATATCTACTCGTAGAGCTCGTCTAACTTGTCTCTGTCAGCTGCTGCGTGAATCCGTAGCACCTCTGGCGGCAAGCTCCCAAGCTGATTGATAAGTACTCAACAAAATATATTAGTCTTTGCTATATTATTGAATTGCCAGTTAATGGACTGTGTGGCTGTATCCCCATTAACCTTTACAGGGAGTGTATGCAATGAGAACTCTGCATGGAGCGGCAAGTGATCAGACAGAGTTGTGTAGTCCCACACAAACACTCTAGTAATGTTGTTGGCTATTGTTGGGGTAAGGGCTAAGTGATCTAACCATTTTACTGTTCTCCAGTTGCGATTAACATGAGTGTGTGTATCCCGGGGCAACAGTAACACATCCACAAAGTATAGTTCAATATCTGCATGGAGTATCTGCCACTCATAAAATGTTCGGCTGCCTGGGTGGCAATTAAAATCCCCATAACACACACATGATCATGTTTTGATCCTCGAAAAATTGCTTCTAACATCCCATTATACGCTTCCCTCTACATTTAGAGATATCCCAGGCATGCTATCATCTTTGTACTGCTGAATTTTTACATATTGTCTCACTCTAACAGACCAAAGGAAGGTTAGTCCACAAAACGGGCGTCCCCTGAGTTTCTTCTCCTCTGAATTGGTTGAAGATATGGAGAAGGAAATAATGTAGCTATCTCTAGAGACACTAATATGGAGCTCGTGCATGTACATCCATGGCTGCTGCAGGGTACGTTTATCACTATTTGTGCATAACTGTTTCACAACGCTCTCTGCACTGTTAAACCCATTACAGATAAAAGTTACCGAGCTGAGATTTCCTAGAGGAGTTTGCATGTGATGTGAAGAAAGGAGTTCCCCTGATTTCATTTGGTGGGCTCCAAGCTTTTCTTGCTCGCGTAGTACTTCCGTATCCGGTGATTTGAGGCGCTTAACTTCTAGGTAACTTGCACTGACGCTTAAGGCACTAAACTTGCCAAGAAGATTGAGATTTTTGACTGTATAGCTGCCATCTCCGGTCAGTCTCTTTATCTCACTCAAAATCTGTTCACGTGTGATTTCCCCATAGATAGGCACATATATGCTGATTCGTTGTGAGGGAAAGATACCTTCTAATGTCATTCGACCTGTTCCAACGAGGTTTTAAATTCATTTTTTTTACGGTCGACTTTATGATATTTTCCACATTCCAGGTCATTTCCGTTATCAAAGCAATTATCACCAGACACTTCGGCTTCGTCTTATTTTCGTGGAGCAGGCGATTTGACCTCCGTTCCCTTCTTATCAGCTGCCTTTGTTGAGTGAGGCTCCTTTGTCGGGTCGGTTCTCTTCTGTAGCTCCGTGTCTACCCTCTTCTCTAGCTCCGTGTCTAGTAAGTAAAGGGTCAACGCTCGGTCGTTGATGTGCCGTGTCATGTTAGTGTCACAAGTGTAGTGTATAAGCAGTTCCCACCGTTGCCGACCGGTAGGGTTTTATTCCAGTCTTCAATGAATTAGCTGCGATGAGAACATGTTCTCTTAACCTTTTCTTCAATGAAGTAGTTGCGATGAGAACATGTTCTCTCAACCTTTTGTTGAATGGGATTTTCAGTTACATAGGATATAACAATCAATTTTAAATAGGCGAATTCTTTTATATGCTTATTTATTGATACAATGAAATTTACCTTCGTCATTTGAGCACAAATCAGATAACTAAGGAACGAAATTTATACACATTAGTTTGTAGTGAGCTGGCAGGCTAGGAAATCAGAATGCGATATGACAGAGGGAAGAAAAATGTTGTATGAATTGTTCTAAAATTGGACGAATGGTAATAAATTCCAGTATAACAAACGATAAAATTCTGCACCTCTACTCCGGTGCCTAAAGAAGTGAAATTGTTATTTATTTCGCTACCAACAGGAAAGGACACTGGCACAAATATCTTGACCCAAGGCAAATATCTTGCCCTTATGCAAGTCTGATGAGCAGACTTCCTTGCTCTGACGCTCCCAACTTCCAGCTTAAATAGTTTTGCCGTGAGGTGTCTGTTGAGCAGCCTTTCACTGCTCCGAAGGCAGCGTCCAAGCTGTCAAGCAAGAGAGTTTTGCCGTGAGGTGTCTCTATTGCAGCGCCCATAGATCGGAGAGCAGTCCCCAGCCTGGAGGCTGTCAAATAATATTTTCCAGTAAGTTCCTTTTTTTTTGTTACTATCGGACGGGAAAAAATGTTTTACCTATTTTGCTTGGCTGAGCTTATTTTCTTCTCTTCTCCGTTCATTGAAAATTCTGAAAATGTGAAAGCTTTCACCTGGTTTCTTACAGCTGACTGGTAGCCTAAAATTCTGAGAAGATCTGTTATCCTCGGATACTCGGAATATTTCATACTTTTCTCCTAAATTCACTTTGATAAAAAAAGTCTATCACTTCGATCAATTTTCAAATAAAACGTCATAGATTCGACAACTTGTGATTTGCCATAACTTTTCTTGATTGAAATTAATCGAACCGCTGAAGTTTTCAGACATTCAAACAAATTTTAAATTTTGGTGGTAATGCGTGTAAACTATTTCTAGCTGTTATGAAGTTTGGTAATAGTTGAATTCGTGAAATGTAATCTCCTAACCAAGTGAAATTCTCGGAAAATTGTTAAAAGGTATGCCAAGCTGATCCTAGATATGTATTTCTGCATAGAAGATTAGAACTTAGGTAAATGATATGATGTAATCCACGGAAATCACAGCTAACATAGAAGAAATTCCGTTCATGTACACACCGAGATTACTTTTAATCCCCTCTTCCGTGCACTCTACAGTTTTTGCGCTGAAGACATCTACCCAGAATTTACTAAAATTTGCTTTTGCGCAGAGAAGACCAACATGAAATAAAAATACCATCAATAGATGCTAGACTATTGACCTTGTCGGTTAGACGTATTTACTCACAATCAAAATACATTATCCATGAGAAAAAATTAAATTATGAAATTCATGCCACCGAAACCCGGACCTACTGAGCGGTAGACGAAGTTATCTGATACCAGTTACATTTGTTCAAACAGTCTTCAGGCATTCGTCTCCACCACGTATAGTACAATAACACTCATCACGGCCAAGAATGATTGGCCGTGATGAGTGTTTAATGATTGCGTGTTATTATGATTAAATCAATTCATCTATTTATGTTCAATACCAACATAATTCAAAGTTAGAAAAATGGCTTCTTGTATTTGTAACAGTTTTCACCCTAAATAGGCATCCAGCAAAATTGCTGCGGGAAAGGTTTCACGTAGTTTGACATATTTCTTACCTAGGGAATACATATATATAGTTGATCTAAACAAAATTCTCACAGCAGCGCTACATCACAGCTATTCATGCCACACTCATAATCGAATTATCTCCACATGATGTTTCATAAGAGAGTTGGAAAATTTTACTCTTTTATCAGATATGGACTGATAAAATCCGTGTGATCTATTAGTGTTTATTCACCATTTGAATATCTTATTAACTTGGATGTAAGGGAAATGTTTCATGGCCTCACTGGCCAATCATTTGAAAGAATGACAAGGTCTCAAAAACCCTGGTGTTTATGAGCCATTTTCCAGCTCATGAGCTATTTATTCAGGTAGAGAGAATACAATTATTAGGTCAGGCTAACATTTACAAAAGAATCCTTCATTTAAAGTTGTTTCTTATCATATAGAAAAGTTCGCATCTTTCGTCATCACCTCCTAATGTTTAGAAGAAAAGTTAGAAGAAAAGTTCGCATGTTTCGTCATCACCTCCTAATGTTTAGAAGAAAAGTTAGAAGAAAAGTTCGCATCTTTCGTCATCACCTCCTAATGTTTAGAAGAAAAGTTAGAAGAAAAGTTCGCATGTTTCGTCATCACCTCCTAATGTTTAGAAGAAAAGTTAGAAGAAAAGTTCGCATGTTTCGTCATCACCTCCTAATGTTTAGAAGAAAAGTTAGAAGAAAAGTTCGCATGTTTCGTCATCACCTCCTAATGTTTAGAAGAAAAGTTAGAAGAAAAGTTCGCATGTTT
>SDVV010011471.1:0-15834 GCA_016164225.1 Gammarus roeselii | reverse complement strand
GCTGGCGGCCGGGGTGTTGCTGGCGGCCGGGGTGTTGCTGGCGGCCGGGGTGTTGCTGGCGGCCGGGGTGGTGCTGGCGGCCGGGGTGGTGCTGGCGGTCGCGGTAATGTCGGAGTGCGCGGTGCGGCCGGCGGCCGTGGTGGTGTTGGAAGCCGTGGTGGTGGTGCTGGGGGCGGTCGTGGCCCCGGTGGTGGTGGCCGTGGAGCTCTGACTGGTATCCATGTCATCCCGGGTGGCCGCGGAGGTGGTGCTTTAAACTTTTCAGTCAGTCTTTGTAGATGAATTTCTCCTTTCTGAGGTTGTGCTTGTCAATTTTAATTCTCTAATGTATAAGGTCTTTTTTGTTGGTCATATGGTGCAGCGGAGGGATTTGCAGTTGGTGTGCGTGTGCGAGTCATGGTTGACTTCTTTGGTGTCCCCATCCTTTGATGATTTGTCAGGGTTTCAGCTGGTGAGGGGGGATGTGGTGGGGGAAGTGAAGAAGCATGGAGTCTGTTGTATGTTGCAAACAATTTGAAGTTTGTGCCAATTGATGTGATTTTACCCAATGTTGCTGCCATTTCCCTCCTTGATTATGATGTTTCGGTTGTGGAGGCTTACAGCCCACCCTTCTACTCAGCTGAGGAGAGAGAATGCTAAACTGATTAAATTCATGCTGCAGTTTTGTTTTGGCAGAGAGGTTGTTGTTCTTGGTGATGTTAACTTACCTTCATTAGATTGTTCTGCAGACGTTTTTAATAATTATATCTCTCCCATTGATTCTCAGTTTCATGATTTTTTTTTTTTTTGGAGTAACTCAGTGAGTGAGAGAAGGTACTTTTGTTAATTCGGGTAGCATTCTTGATCTGGTGTTCACTACGGAGGAGGATCGGGTGTCTTCTGTGGCGGTTCTGCCTCCTCTTCCAGGGTGCCACCATGGCACCCTGGAAGAGGAGTGGTGGAGCATATCTTTCAGATGAATGATGTTGCAGGGGACCCTGGTTTGAAATCAGTTAAGTGGTCTCGTGGTGATTACAGGAGCATGAGAGAGGCTTTAGAGGGTGTTGACTGGCATTATGAGTTTCTGTATGGCACTGTGGAGGAGAATTAAAGTTTGTTTCAGTCAATTGTCCATTCACTTGTAGACAGGTTTGTTCCCACTAGATACTCTGCGTCACGACCACGCTGGTTGCGGGGCCCTAATAGGGAGCTGATGACCAGTCTTTGTCTTAGGCTTGGGCGCAGTATAAGCTTTCGAGGGGGAGCTTGGTAGACAGCATTGGGAGGTGTTGGCGTCCTTGCAGAAATTTAGTAGGTTCAATTTTGAGTACCAAAATTTCTCACGCCACAGCCAGTGTCTGTATGAGCAGAAATTAGCAGACAACTTCTCTGTTACTCCCAAGATGTTCCACTCCTATATCAGAGGAAGAAAGAAGGGCTGTCCTTCTGTTGATCCTCTGAAGCTTCCATCTGGTGAGTGTTATTACTGGTCAGAGAGACAAGAGTCAGCTGTTTGTATACTCTTTTTCGTCTATTTTTATGGATGCAGATCGATCCTGCCGACCCTTCCCCATATCAGTTTTTTCCTGGAAAATTAGTTGGATTTGTGTGACTAGACTATTAGTTTTCCAGGTTCTGGTTGGTTTAGACTCATCATCTGCCCCTGAACCTGATGGCATTCACCCTGGTGTTCTGAAGTAAATGTTCTTGGCAGCTGTTATTGCCTTTGTCTCTGATTTTTGCAAACTCATTAGGCCTGGGAGTTTGACCGGAGGCCTGGAAGGAATCTCGTGTTGTTCCTATATTCAAGTCTGGTTCAAGAAGTAACCCTTTAAATTATCGACCTGTGAGCCTCACTTCTGTTTACTGTGTGGTGCTGGAGCGGGTTATTGTGTCCCAGGTGGTGTCTTTTCTGGAAGATTCTGACATTTTGTCTGAGGGTCAATTTGGTTTCAGGGTGGGAAGGAGCACCGAAGACCAACTTTTGCTTACTTATGGCGAGGTTGCTGATCGGGTAGATGTTGCTGCTGTGGTTCCATCTCCACCTGGTCTTCCTGGATTTCCCTAAAGCATTCGATGTTGTCAGTCATACGGTTTTGTTGGACAAACTGAGATGTGTGGGTTGATGTGGTCTTCCTGGATTTCTCTGAAGCATTCGATGTTGTCAGTCACTCGGTTTTGTTGGACAAACTGAGATGGGTGGGTATTCCGGGTGGACTGTTGGATTGAATTCGTCATTTTCTGATAGGGAGGCGAATGTGTGTTTCTGTGGGGGGAGTTGTCAGTGACTTCCGGGAGGTGACAAGTGGTGTGCCCCAGGGTTCTGTGCTGGGTCCGCTCGTGTTTCTGCTGTAAGTCAATCATGTTGCAGCAGGTGTAACTTGTGAGTGGAAGGCCTTTGCTGACGACTTCAAACTTTATTTGTTTCCCACGCGATGCACAAGCAGTTTGCCTGGGTGTGTCTTCCTTGCAGAGGAATCTGAATTTTGTGAGTCTGTGTCGTTGTCATAGAATCTCTCGTTGAACATTGACAAGTGTATCTTATTGAGTTTCTACAGGGGTTGTCTTGAATTGGAGCAAATTGATGATAGAATTGCTTCTAATTTGAATGGTGTGGTACTTGAGCTTGCCGGTTCCTTCAGGAACTTGGGAGTGCTCGTTGGAGATGGCTGCGGTTCAATCTCCACCTGAGGAGTGTTGTAAGAAAGGCTTCCACTCTGGCGACCAGTCTGCTCCGCCCTACTGTCAATAGAAGTTCTGTTTTCATGGTCTCTTTGTTTATTACTCACGTAAGACCTATCTTGGACTACTGCTCATGTCTGTGGAATGTGGGATATTTGGGGGATCTGAGATTGTTGGAGTCTGTGCGTAGGAGGTGGACCAGGGAAATTGATGAGCTGGGTGGAGTGGACCATGGTGAACGGCTCAAAGCTATGCAGTTGTTTTCTGTGAGGGGGAGGTTGTTGCGTTCAGATCTTGTGAAGTATTGGAAGATTTTTCATTGCTCTGTTGATTCAAGTTTGTCTGCTCTGTTTGTGAGAGCTCCTGATATTGGTACACTTGGGCTGGTGGTTCCTTGCTGTTAGACGGACTATAAACGCAGATTATTTTATTCTCGCAGTGTGCACATTTGGAACCGGCTGCCCATTGATGTGGTGCAGTGTGATTCACTTCGCGGCTTCAAGAGGGCCTTGACGGAGGAGTTGGGGGCAATGTTGTATGAGTTTCGCTCGACCCAACTTGATGTGATCTTGTTGCTTTGTTTGTGTTACTGACAGTTGTGTGTAGTTGTTGACTTTCGACCTGTTAAGCACATTCCGACCAGCGTCCTGCTGGAGTGTTTTTGCCGTGCTGTTCTTTCTGATTGCTGGCGCGCTGAGGTGTACGGCCTCCCATGCCTGCGTGTCCTGTTGGCGGGGCTGTTGGGGCTCTGGGGGGGGGGGGGTGCAAAGGTGAGATACAGAGGTGACGACACCCAAAATAAACTCAATACCGATAGCTATGCGCCCGGACCACACGACACTCGGATCAAACTCGACAGCTATGCACCCTGACCTGACAACACCCGCACCAAACTCAATACCTATAGCTATGCACCCGGACCAAACTCAATACCTATAGCTATGCACCCGGACCAAACTCAATACCTATAGCCATGCACCCGGACCAAACTCAATACCTATAGCTATGCACCCGGACCAAACTCAATACCTATAGCTATGCACCCGGACCAAACTCAATACCTATAGCTATGCACCCGGACCAAACTCAATACCTATAGCCATGCACCCGCACCAAACTCAATACCTATAGCTATGCACCCGGACCAAACTCAATACCTATAACCATGCACCCGCACCAAACTCAATACCTATAGCTATGCACCCGGACCAAACTCAATACCTATAGCTATGCACCCAGACCAAACTCAATACCTATAACCATGCACCCAGACAAAACTCAATACCTATAGCTATGCACCCGGACCAAACTCAATACCTATAGCCATGCACCCGGAAAAAACTCCATACCTATAGCCATGCACCTGGATCACATGACGCCAGGGGTAAACTCAATAATATCCGAACTTCTGAATGTGATGTTATCAGTTGGAGCTAAGTTCAAATAATCCTATTACAAAATATGATTCAAGTATGATGAGCATTCATGTGTTATTAAATTCAAATGAATAAACTCCTCATTGGAAAACGACATATTGCCTAACCCCAACGTAGTAACATAATTGTAATGAAAGAAACCATATTTCAACAACATTTCATCGAAGAATAATAGGCAAAGCATAACACTTTCATTGTCTAGTTAGCTGCTAAACATAATGCAAGTTAGAAAATGTATAGTCAAATCAATGAAAATATAATAAGCTGTAGCATTTCCAAACAGCCGTCCAGTAACTGCAAATCTTCCTCAAAAGTTTGAGCAATTATTCACTTGTGCTAGTGTCAGTGTTTTGACAAAAATTTTCAAGCTGGTGGCTATTACCATCAGACAGTTTTAGGCAACAACAACCTCCGCTTGCACCGTTATTTGACATGTGCAAGCTACTATATTACTCTGCTACGGTTCCATTAGCCCGCAGCCTGGACACAAGGAGGTTAGAGGACGTGTGTTGAGAGAGGGCCTTACCTTGGTGAGCTGCACCTGTTGGCCGGTGAGTTTATCACGCTGCAGGTTGACGAGGTTCACCAGGTCACGGTGGATGCCGTCCAACACCACATGTTCAACCTGCTCACCAATAACACTGCCATGTCAAACATATACAAGGCAGCACCAGAGCTGCCCACTGCTTGTCAAGGCACAGGGCACAGATTTAGGCGCAGTGCCGATCCTCAGAAGGGCCGACAGCAAGACGCACAACACACACTTATTATGCATTCACATTCATTCGAGAAATATAGCTCTTTAGCAACACACTGGGTCAGGAGTGAAGTTCGAGCTCAGTGTCAGTGCTAGCATCCTCCGACAGCTAACTCTGGTTTGATCTTGCTGTCATAATTGCCTGGCATTCCCCAGCCGTCGTCAATTCCAAATGAGATGCTAAGGTGGAGGGGGGGGGGGGAAGCAATGGACTTGAAGCTGCAATAAGACTATTTATTGGGAGAGGGGGCAATATACTCGAAACTGCAACAAAAACAAAATTAGTTATTTTCCACACGCGCCTGTCTATTGCACACACTCGTGTTACTTCCACACTGCCATCTCGTCATTCAAATTCAAGTCTACCTCTGGCCTACGGCCAGTCACCACCACTTCCATTACAAATTTCACAAATCTCCCGCCATTCATCATCACCATGTGCCTGAACACTCTCAGAACACGTGAATCTACTCTGTCCACCAACACCCTCATCATCCACATTCTAATTCAAAGGTCATCATTGATCCTTTCAGCCAGTGTCACTCCATCCATGGCTCTGCAACTTCCCATCTCTAAAGCATTAAACCATTCTTCTTTGTTCCACTCTTGCCCCTTCTTGTCTAGGCCCCGCGGAGCAGAGTTGAGATAACAATTACCATACAATCCTAATCCTCTTTCCGTCCATACCTATGTCCTACAGCTCATTTAACCCTTCACTGAGCCAGACACTTTACACCCTTCCTTCACTCTAGGTTTTACCACATCATTGACCAGTCGTCTTCCCCGCATGAAAGTTCAGGTACTTGAATCACACTAAACAATAACCATTTAGGCAGGCAACGATTTCGACCGCATCGTCATATCTTGAAAATTCCATTACTTGACTCTTACCTCTCACACACTACCAAACAGCAACACTAGCCTAGAGCTAACTCCGCTCATTTGATTCTTGTACCCTAAACCATGAACCGGTGCACTTGTGTTCACCTTCGACCACAATTCATGTAGAGATTGAACCTCCAGAGAAAATGAACGCAAACTTGTCCCAGTCCCACTCTCACTGAGAACCAAGCACTCGCATTGCTCCGTGCTCTGACACATGCTCTGCTGCCAACATGGAAGACCCCAAACTGCTTACGACAAATTCTTGCCCACTCCATCCAAACCCATCACCCTGCGATGATGCCTCTGTTGACTATCATAGGCTTTCTCACAGACTTGTCTCAGAAAATTTTTGATCAGCACACTTATTACACTAAACAAACTGATACCTGTTGAATGGCTGCATTAATTTTCATCTTGTTTGCTCTCACACAGTGGAACAATGCAAGCACAGCATCACCCAATCAGCACCATACCTGTTGAAAAATACCGATCTAGTCCCCTCACCAACCATTCTACTACAGTCACTCCATCCCTCTTTATGGTCAAGTCAAAACTTCCTCCACACCAGGGGCCTTTTCGGCTTTTTCATCACCTTTACCGCCATCTGCACCTCTTTCTTATCAATGTCTGCAACAATTTTTACAGGTCGAGTAAGACAATTTTTACAGGTCGAGTAAGTCAAATTGAAATAATGCGATAGTAATCGATTGATACAAAATCATTTGGCAAGACGGAACAGAAATATCACCAGTTTTCACTTTAATTTAGCTGATTTGAGCACAATTTTGTTATAAGCTGCAACAACGCTCAAATTTTTATCAAATAATTCACATTTGTGTAGAAATTTAGAAGGTTTGAAGAGCTTCATTTCATGCCATCGTCCTAGTTACCTATGTAGAATTTTGTTATGAATGTTTCTCTAAAATACAAGTAGAGTCCTCTGAAGTTTATATCGAGTGTTTGCATGTGGGGAGAGAGAGAAACTCTGAATCTAAGCACAAAAAAAAATATACATATATATATATATATATGCAAACTGAATTTTTAATAGCAACTTGGGGAATAGCTACCCATTCACGATGACTAAGTAGCTATCAGTGTAGCTGTTGTTATCAGTTATTCTCAGTCCGTTTTTAGTTCATCAATAGCGATACAATCAAAACAGCTCTGCCATGGAACATCTTTACCGAAGTGTATTAGCCCCATGTTAAAAGGCCTACAGCTCACTGACCTGTCGTCCCATGATGGCTGTGACTTGTGGCACTCTAGGCACGTGTTGCCCCAGCGCATCAGCCGGTTGAGCGTGTTCCTCCATCGCGGCCCTCCTGGATTCGTTAGCAGGACCACCGTCGGCGCCCATTAACAGGTTAGGGTCGTTGCTGCTGCTGCTCAGCAATAGGCCATTCACCTGCCGGCGTGAGGCCTCAGTGGAGAGGTGCGAGAGGTTCTCTACCGGCGGGTGACCGTTAGCTGGTATAGAAGAGAGGTTGCCAGCTGCCTCACGGCCGCTGGTGGCCAGAGGTCTGGTGTGATCTGAGCGGCATGGAGGGACGGTGGCGTCATAGGAGGAGTGGGCACCAGAGACAGCAGAATGTGGAAGACCCGGGGACGGGAGGCCCCCATTGGTGGAAGAGATGCACTCCAAGGGCTACATAGGAACAGCAGATTAGTATAACTGAACAAAAAAATATATATATATCTCTTGTGTTATTATGTTATGATGAATAAAAATTAAAAAAGTGCAATACAGCTACCATACATTCCTAACGACTTGAAACACTATCAACTATTATTAGAACTGCCCTGACAAAATAATATTCAATGTTACATTGCAATTCTAGCTACTGAATTGTAAGGAGATAAGGAATAATGATCAAAAATCTACCAGACTGAAGAACAAGACAATTGCCGATAAACTTTTCAATGACCAGATCGAGGATACCCAAGATCAAAATGATGTTTCATAAAATGTCTTACTTACAGGAATTGTAAGTTGAATTAAAGATTAAAATAAACTTAAGATATTATATCAAGGGTATATCAGCTTTTGCTGATGTACCCTTGCTGAGTCAAAATTGCCTGGCTCTCCCCCACCCCATCCTGTTTCTAAACAAGATGCAGAGGGCAGAAAAGGGCAATCAGGGCCACATTAGAACACACCCATTCTCCACTCATGCCTGTCCATTGTACACTTTCCTGGTACTTCCACACTATGGACTCTCCTCCCCAAAGACTGCTACACGCCATCCAAACGCCCAAAATTTTGTCTATCTCTAGACCTATGTACACTCATAACTTTCATAACCCTTTTCCCATATCTCACATCATCCATCCTCACCAAGCGCCCAAACCATCTCGGTACACTTGCATTCACTCTCATTTAACTTCTTTGCCATTCTCGTTCTCATTTGAACGTGTTATTTCAATCCCTCGCGTCACACTGGTCTTACCACTCACACAACCTTCATCTGAAAGACATTCAACCTTCTCCCTACCGTCCTCACCCCCACGTCTCAGCTCAGTCAGGACAGCTACAACCCGGTATTTGCTTCCATACCCAATTTCCCTCAGCTCATTACACTCTTTAGTGCACCAAACACGTAATACCTTTCCTCCATTCTAGTTTTCACCTGTTTCTACTAGCTTTGTCTTCTCCTCACTGGAGTCCAAATATTTCCAATGCTGCACTTCCCCCAAAAACCGTCTGTTAAAACAGACTAATTCTGCTTGCATCATCATTCCTGGAAGATCTCTTTACTTCAACCTACAGTGGCTAGCAGCTTTCTACAATTGCTCAATATACCAATGTTCAACACTAGCCTGTACAACTTAGCTCCAAATCTGGCATAAGCGCCGTATACCCCGCAGAAAGAAAGTGCTTCAACTGTCAACTTTGAGCATGGAGCTCTGCTGGCAACATAGAAACTCTGAACCACTCTTGATAAGTTTCTGCCCATGCTCGATCCATGTATATGCAATGCCCTCCACAATGCCCGCCCGTTCACCATATTGTAGGCTTTTCCTTGATCCATCAAGGCACAGAACACCTTCTTCCTTTGCACTGTTTTTCTCATATCTATACTTGTCACACTGACAAACTCTGATCAGCACACCCTCTACCACTGCTAAAGCCACACTGTTTCCAAGTCAGTCACACAATCCGTACAATCCATAATCTCTTGATTAGCCCTCTCCATTACAACTTACCACACACAACACAAACTGATACCTTTGAAGTTGCAGCATTTATTATCATCTCTGAATATTGCCTTTACATAGAGCAACAATGCACACACTATGCTCCTCTAAATCACAGTGTCATAATAAGTAAGGTTTCAAATTATTTTATTTCAAACTACCTATAGTAAATAGCAGCTCTACAATGAATTATAATCAATCCAATAAATTATTCAGACACCTCCAAATTCTAAGAATAGAAGCTGTATGAAACATTTTACTTGTTAGGCTAATGCCGCAGTCTAAGTTATACACTTGAACATTTAAGGTTATCACCCATCATCAGCAGTGAAACCTAGGCTACAGCTGAGTACAATTGATATTTTTCACAAATTGAATACATTGGAGCAAGATATATCAGGAAAAAATATACATAATTCGTCAACTGTTGGAGAGAAATTCGGCAAGTTATTATTCAATTTTGGCTTCAGCTTATGGAAGAAAAGAGATTCTAAAATGCACAAATCACTGCTAAATCTGGTAGTTGCACTGCAATGCAGGAAGCTGTGTCAAATATTAAAAGGGAATGTGATGTTATGCTGGTTATAAAGAGTCTACATCACAACCTGCTCAGCTGTCAGACAAGCTTTTATTTAGGAATGAAGTAGCTTTCTAAGCCTGACGAACGTACACTAGCTAATTCAAATTTAAAGACTGAATGGTAACTATGAACCAAAACACTCAAAACAAATAGCTACCTATAAGAAAAGAAACAAAAATAAAAAACAAGAGAAGCAATTGGAGAAGAGGTTACAGAAACGCTCTCACCCAAACAAACAGCTGTAAAGCAGATACAAACAGCAAAATCTGGAGTGTCCAAAAAAAAAAGTTGAGCAAATACAGTATTTGGCGACAACCAACATGCCAAAATGACAGTAGAAAGAATAATGTGCCAACCAGAAGCAATCAAACATGAGATCATGACTACCATAGAAGATACAGAGATTGTGATGTGTGACATGAAAAATGTTGTGAGTGAAATAATACAGCAGATACTAAATGTAGCTTTCAGTATTGTGAAGACTGCCAACTCGACTACAGAATTAAAAACTTTCCACAGTACAAGTTCAGTGCCCTTGCTACATTTAAACAAAGCTTCACAGGAAAATTAATAATGAAATATTGACAAAATATCACTTATACAAGTGAAAAAATGCACTCGTGCAATACAGAATTAATTGATTCTCCTTGAAGCTATGACTAAGAAGCATTAATAAGGACGAATTGAATCAGTAATCACCATACTGGAACCTGATAATCTCTTACACATTGGTAACATTCTCATCAATCAATGCCATACAATGATCATCAATGAGAAGCTCAGAACATGAGACAGACCACGAAAAGATTTGAATTATCAAAACAAATATTTTCATCCTTCTTTTTAAATAGCATGAGACATCACTTACCATGGTATTCAAAGAAAGATCTCATTTATTCATTAATAGCATGAGACATCACTTACCATGGTATTCAAAGAAAGATCCCATTTATTCATTAATAGCATGAGACATAACTTATCATGGTATCATAGCATGAGACATCACTTATCATGGTATCATAGCATGAGACATCACTTATCATGGTATTCAAAGAAAGATCCAATTTCTTCTGAAATGAAGGTTGGGACTTAGGACCTATCGCCTTTGAACACAAATAAATATTAGACAATAAAAACGATAAACCACCTGTCCTGATTATTCACTGTCGACAAGACTTGTATGCAAGTCGTTAAAGGCAAGAGAAGTTGCACTGAAACTGAAAGTTTCTCCCAATGAGTCTACAGCTGTTCACATATACAGCAATTTCAGACAAATGAGTTTGACTCCCCTGAGTAAAGAAGCGAGCTTCAAGAGGGCGCTAACGGGTTGACATATTAGGGCAGACTTTAAAAACACTGCAATTGGGAAACCAATTGGTACAGCCGCTGGACCGAGTTAATTACAACCACTTAGAGAAACAAAATATCAATACATTTTTCGAGTAACCTGAATAAATGAGCAAAATTTAAATTTGGCAGAAAGAACACAACAGTCGGCAGCAAGAAAATTTGCTCCAACATTGACAACAAGAAAAAAACAGCAAACCCCTAACAAAATAATCTTCCTTGCTGAGTAAACTGACTTATCACAGGCCCCTAGCAGAGCTACTCTCACCTGTTGTTATTATCTAAGACGGGTAAAGCTAACTCCGTTGAAGTAACTAACTGATCGAAACCAATACTGAAACTTCGAATATGCAAAGGCTGCCATACACCAGTCCCTCTTGAACCTACCTGAGGCGTCTGGTTCCGGCGAGGGCTTTGTGCCATGGTACTCGGAGCTGTCATCTCGGCGGTGAAGGGCTTCGTCTTAGTCGAGGTAGGAGAAGAGCACACACCCACACCACACTGGTCACTCTCAACATCATCTCCAGTAATAACATTACTATTGCCGGCAACAGCAGCAACAACTACGCTGTTATTGAGCACATAATTATTAGTTAGGCCGTTACAGGCAGTGGCATGTTGGTGGTTAGTAGAGGCAGGAGATACTGATCTAGCATCAGGTAGATTGGTGCAATTCGATTGGGTGTCAAACCTATCGATGATACAACTGTTCAATATCTCTAAGCTCTTGTCTGCAACAGCTGTAGAAAGATAATCTGAACTAATCGTGATGTTGGCCTCACCCGACAGAGAAAAACTATTATTACTTTCATTGTTACAGTTATTTTTATCATTATTATTCGTGTACATGGAATGTGGGGTTAAAGTGTTTGAATCAGAAAGCGAGTCTTGCGGCTTGAAGACAGAGATGTCATCTGGTGCCGTGAAGCAGTCACTAGGAGCAGACGAAGAAGAACTCTGGGAATGATGTGGACCAAGGTTGACTAGAGTGTCAGTGTTGGTGTGCAGCCTAGGCTGTGGGTCCAGTGTACCAGCAGACCGAGACTTGCTGAACTTGGTCAATGTCTTAATGGAGGAGCTGGAGGAAATGTTGGAGCTTTGCGTCACGCTGTGACTGTTGGCAATGCGGAAGTCAGAATTTGGAGAGCTGCTGAGTCCTTTAGGGGAGAGGCCGCTCACTTTCTTGGGGGAAAGGGCAATGTTGGGGGCGCTGGTGTGGGACTGCAATGGTTTAGGGAGTTGACCAGAGGGGGATGAGAGCATCGGGATGTGGGAGACTGAACTGTTTCTCACGCTCTGATCACAAGCATTACGACTTGCATTAATAGGGAGCTGTTGCAGCCTCTCTCTGGAATTGGACCGTGAGTATTTCTCTGGAGAGGTATTTTTCCTTCTAGACGGAGACTCGTTTAATCGAGGATAATTGCTACCATTGCTACTAACAGAACACGGTATTGAAGGATTATTTTCAGAGTGTTCATTAGGTGAATTCACTATGCTAGATTTGGTGTTATATATGATTTGCTCTCTATTATTATTGTTGTTATTTGAATAATTATTATCGGTATTGTTATAAATTAGTTTATTATAATTAACCGGAGAACCAACTGGGGCAGTGGGTCGAGCAGACGGCGGCGGGGGTGGTGGTCGGTAGGGGGGCAACGTGCGAGGAGGCAGACCCAGCGGAAAGCCGGGAGCGGTGCGGGTGAAAGCACTCCCAGCCACGGCCCCGATAGAGTGCTGTTCTCTGGCGGGTGAGAGGCGCAGGGGTGAGGTGTTGGTGAGGCTGGAGAGCGGGTCAGACTGGCCTGACAAGGACGAGGCAACACCACCAGGGCCCTGTTGAAGCCCTTCCCTGCTGCTAACTCGACGCGTCTGTAAGTTACTGGCTGAGTTCTGTCGGATGTGGTACGGGTTGACGGTTGGGGGAGAGTAACACTGCCGCCTGCCCCTCATTGAACCCCCATTGCTGAACAAATGAGGAGGAGGGTGTCCTCTTGCTAACTCGTACGGAGGTGGGGCAGAGGGACGAGTGAAGGTAGGATGGCATCCCACTCTGGGAGGGGATGAGAGTTTGTATAGAACGCCCGGACTACCTTTTGAGGGAGATTGGGCATTCAAAGACGTGGACGATTGCTGCTGCCGATCGGTCGGTTGGCACTGATGGGCGAAATTAGCTACATTACCTGTATTGTAGTGGGGATGTATATTGGCCCCATAATATGATGGCTGCTGTGGATCTGCTTTGGTGTAATGAGCATTAGTGACGTGGGATTCATGCAAGAGTTTTGTGTCGGTGTGCTGGTGAAGAGGCCAGGGTGGCTGAGAGGAGTGTCGGATGGCCGAGGGATGGTGCTGTGGGGAATGTGCATGACCGTCTGAGGTGGTGGTGGTGGTGGTGCTATCACGAGAGTGCTCCCTCGAATGCTGGGACTGCAGTCTTATGTTAACAGCTTCAGCACAAGAGGAAGGGGGTGAAAAAGAGGTCGTGGTTGTAGAGGAAGGGAAGCTAGAAGAGACAACACTAGGCACACGAGCATACGGGGCCTGCTGCAGCTGGTCCATTCCTCCAGCCGCACCCACCTGGTGACCGCCGCTCGGACTTTCGTTGGGGCCGCGATTACGTGGCCACTTGCCGCCCTCCCTGCCTCCAGCAGCGCTGCGGCCCAGGGCACCGCCACTGAACGTCAGAGACTTACGGATGTCTCTGCCCGACCCACCTCCTTCGTGACCAAAGGGGGGTGATATGCAGCGCTGGGTCTGCGCGGTAACGTGATTAGGGGACCCTTGCAGGGGTTTGTCTGGGTAGGACGGTTGCTCTTGTCTATAATGCTGCTGTTGGCCATCATTATGACAAACGTTGATATTGTTAGCATTGATTAGAGGCTGTTGTTGTTGTTGTTGTTGTTGAAGCGGGTGTTGATGATGCTGCTGGTTGTGTTGAAGATAGGCTGGCTGATATTGCTCTTGCAGTGGCGAGGGTAGGTTTGCAAGGGCCTGTGTGGCTGATGGTGATGCCTTGCTGGTGGTGGTTGTTGTCTGACAATCAAGGGCAGTGCGTTGCAAGATGAACTGCACATCACTGGCGTGCTCGCCCCACTTTAGTAACACCTGCAGCATAAAAACATGTATCGATAAAAAATAACATGACCACAAAAAAGAAAAAATTAACACATTTAAGGATGCAGTTAAGATTGTTGGCTGATGAGAGTTGAGATAAGGGAAGAGATTGCTGAACACACAGGCTCCTAAAGGGTTGGTTGGGTCAATCATTGGTCTGCAAAGCACCAATAATGCATAAAATTACCACAAACAACATGAGTATGTGGAAAGACATACACAGCAATAGGACCAATTACTCTCTATTGGGTATCATCAATATCTTAAATGCCCTAACAAAAATATAGTCTAAGCCATTTATCTGAAATTAATGCAATTATACAAGGCATACACTATTCTGTAGCTACCAACCAAATAAATATCATTGTTAATCAGGCTTTCTGAAGCAATCCACCTCTAATTTAGTAATTCCCTTTCAGGTATGTTAAAATGCCTAAATAACATGGGATATAGCTGTAGCTGAGTAGCTGTCAAGGCTTTCAACCATTCCGGAGTAGCCTTGTCCAACCTGGGCTGTGCAGAACATAGCAATAGCTATGTAGCTACCTAAAACTGCTAGGGTTAGTGTAACTAGTTATTATTCAATTTTCCAATACAGGCACACAACATGCAGCCACTTCTCTACATATTGGAACTATATCACTCAATATTTCATCAACTAGCTAGCATGGAAAGTCAGATAAACAAAAGTTATTCTGATGACCTATCGCTAAAGTCTTTACCTTAAGTGGATGCTGTGTAGGAGCTAGAAGTCGTTCATTACTCCGCCATCGTTCAATGAGAGTGAAGCGGCCGGTGGTGCTGGTAGCATGAGCTAAAGCGAACACAACATCCTGTAAAGGGAAAGTTAATCAACTCATAGCAACACTTTAAATTCTGATAGCTGCCAAGTGCAGTTCAATTCTTTATCTTAGTGTGGTTGGTGTAGCTTGATCCCTTGAATGATTGTTCAATCTGCCAATTGTTAGCTATTTGCTAGTTAGCTACTACTGTCTTGCCACTCTATCACACTATTACAAGGCAGCTATGTTCTGAATGATCTAGACAACAAAATCAGACCAATGGAAGGTCATTTTATCAAACAATGCAGGCTTATTTGGATTTGGAAAATCTGGAGTTGCCAATATTTGGTACAAGACCGGGATTAGTAAGGAATTCATGGTCTAAAAAATTGCAAGAAAATGTTCAAATAGGATCTGAGGTCACAATTGGTCTTCAAAGCATCATCAAGCACTCTCTTACCACAAAATCCAAACTGATTAGTAAAAATTTACATTATTTGGAAAAAGTATAGCTAGCTATAAGTAGGTACAATAATTAGAACGTAATAACAGACCCAATTTAATGTAGGGCCTATGAATCAATTTAATGTAGAAATTGTATTTACTAGCTAGCATTGATTTATCCAAGTCAATGCAACCTATGAAATTATCAACAGGGCCGTGATTATTTTCAAGTTGCAGGTTGAAAATGTCCAAATGGCTGACATTGTTGCAGAAGGTGGTGGCGCATGACTGCTGGTCTTGGGAACAAGAATTGTTGAGAGCATTACAAGGAAGAGGTGCAGGAGGCATTGGGGATGATAAAAGCAATGAAGACCCCTGGCTTGGACGGCATTGCAACTGAATGCCTGATGCAGGGTGAGTATCAGTAGACTTCCTCATTGGAGCTCCCAAGAAGAAGACCAAACCTGCTCTGCTCCCAGTCTAGTGCAGTTGACAGATATTACTCGCTATAAGCAAGCCCTTGCTGATCTGATGTACGAGGAATTTTTAGATTTTGACTAGGCTGATGAAGTTTAATTTATTTATAGGGATGTGTGTGTAAGCATGTATGTTTTTTTTTTTTTT
>SDVV010011470.1:0-15834 GCA_016164225.1 Gammarus roeselii | reverse complement strand
GCACAGAGCTACCGTCGCAGCACAGAGCTACCGTCGCAGCACAGAGCTACCGTCGCAGCACAGAGCCACCGTCGCAGCACAGAGCCACCGTCGCGGCATAGAGCTACCGTCGCAGCACAGAGCTACCGTCGCAGCACAGAGCTACCGTCACAGCACAGGGCTAACGTCGCAGCACAGAGCTACCGTCGCAGCACAGAGCTACCGTCGCAGCACTGAGCTACCGTCGCAGCACAGCGGATGCACTCTTTTCCTGAGGCATAACGAATACGCTTCCACCCCTACGGTACAGCTCTTGCACTTCCTCTCCTGCGACACAGCGAATACAGATTATTCCTTACGACACAGCTAATACAGATAATCCCTTACGACACAGCTAATACAGATAATCCCTTACGACACAGCTAATACAGATCATCCCTTACGACACAACTAATACAGATCATCCCTCGCGACACAGCTAATACAGATCCTCCCTTAGGACACAGCTAATACAGATCATCCCTTACGACACAAACTAATACAGATCATCACTCGCGACACAGCTAATACAGATCATCCCTCGCGACACAGCTAATACAGATCCTCCCTTAGGACACAGCTAATACAGATCATCCCTTACGACACAAACTAATACAGATCATCCCTTACGACATAGCTAATACAGATCATCCCTTACGACACAGCTAATACAGATCATCCTCTACGACACAGCTAATACAGATCATCCCATAGGACACAGCTATTACAGATCATCCCTCACGACACAGCTAATACAGATCATCCTCTACGACACAGCTAATACAGATCATCCCTTACGACACAGCTAATACAGATCATCCCTTACGACACAGCTAATACATATCATCCCTTACGACACAGCTAATACAGATCATCAATTACGACACAGCTAATACAAATCCTCCCTCACGAAACAGCTAATACATATCATCCCTTACGACACAACCAATACAGATCATCCCTTATGACACAGCTAATACAGATCATCCCTTACGACACAGCTAAAACAGATCATCCCTTACGACACAGCTTATACAGATCATCCCTTACGACACAGCTAATACAGATCATCCCCTACGGCTCGGCTAATACAGATCATCCCTTACGACACAGCTAATAAAGATCATTCCCTGCGACACACCAAATACGCATCCTCCTCTGAGTGGTGTAACAAACGTTTTAATGTACTATAACATCATTTTGCGTAACACGGTTCAATTAGCGTTGGCTGTTTATGCGATAAATGGATAATGTTCCTAAACTTACGTATGTTGTTACACAATTCTGCGGGATAATTGCATTACGGGGACAACCAGTCATACTACATTCCACTGAGTCATAAATTCATGCTCATAGATAAACACATTCATCTGCACTATGGAACAAGGGGCACTCATGACAAAGTTTGAGTTAATGATTAAAGGGAGAAGCTTATTTGCCCGGCACTGGGGACTGATAACCATTGGTTTAGATGTTGAGGCCCTTGGGGACCAGACAAGGGGGTCAACCGCTAGGGCGTTCAGATAGGCTGACCCTGTTCTCTTAATGGGACGTGTCAGGGGGAAGAATATGCACTAGGCTAAATAAGTGAGACGAAAACTGGAAGAGCTCATAGGTTACTAACGGGCACCAAAACAAAGTGTGGTGAATCGTGTCGGTGAGACGGCTACAGAAAAGAGAAAATTCAGAAATCGCCTGTGGTAGGACCCGTTAAGTAAACACTTAATAAATAAATACCTACGGAAGTAGCCAACGTACATGACGTCAGAAACATTAACTACATCAATCGTATTCAGGCCTGGGATGCCGCTAAATCAACTGAATGGAATTATAATCCGTCCGCGAACCGGACAGCCTGACGGGGAGAGGGAGTGAGAAGCTGTTCCGGACAAACAGCAGGACGCTACGAACAAAGCAGTCAATGTACCCAATTCATGTCTATTAGTGTGTCTCGCACTAATCGCATGCCCGCTAACTGATTCTCACTCTACGAATTTTTCGGTTTAGTGTTATAACGCTCCTGAGCCGCAAGTTTGAGCCGACGCGGCACTGTGTGCTGTCGTCAGGTAGGGAAGGAGTGTAGCTCTGACGTATAGAGTCAAACGATGCGCTAGAAGCAACCGTCGCGGCAACTCAAACAACATCGGCGATCGTAAACCTGTGTGGACAGTTCTCCATAAACTCCCTCGACTATGTCTTTAAATCTTCACCCTCCTTACCCTCGTCCCGCGAGATAGCCGTGGAAGTTAGTGGTATGGCCATTTATCCAGTGTTTGGCCATTTATCCAGTGTTTGGCCATTTATCCAGTGTTTGGCCATTTATCCAGTGTTTGGCCATTTATCTAGTGTCACTTCCTTCTTCCTTCCTCTATTGATTCTTGTCGCCTTCAATTCAAATTTCTTTCCACCTGCGACACAGCTGATGCAGATTTTCCCCTGCGGCACAACGAATGCGAGTCCTCCCCTGCGTCACAGCGAATAAGTTTCTTTCCCTACGACACAACGAATACGCTTCCTCTCTTGCGTCTCGGTGAAAACGATTCCTCGCCTGCGACACAGTGAATACCTTCCCAACGACACAACGAATACTCGTCCTCCCCCACGGCTCAACGGAGCCACTTCCTCCCTCGCGGCTCAGCAAATACTCTTCCTCCCCGCGGCTTAGAGAATACTCTTCTTCCCCGCAGCGTAAGTAACTGAACCATTACTTTCCTCCACACTTTATTAAAGCAGTATACAAGAGGCCAAGTGGAAAATTAGTGGGCGTAACAATTATTCTTTCTTTTTCCTATTCCCCTCCCCTGCCTTCCCTTCTACCACACCTCCCTTCTTCAGAGGGTTCCATCCCTCCCCAGTGTGGCCTCGCACTGTTAGGAGTGCTCTCGCATGCCAAGGCGGCGCAGCAAGAGTTGCAAGCGTTGCAGCTGCATCAGAAGGACGGCCAAAATATTGTCCTCATGGTGAGGGACGTAAGTGTGGAGATTGTTGATGTTCTTAAGAAAGGTGGTATCGCTTTAAGTAAAAAAAGACAGAAAAATCAACAATCTTCACTGGGACTGAGATGTATAATAATAATAAAATTGTATTCAAAAAGGAATAATATATGAAAATAATGACCGGTTAAACAAATATTATTAGATGCAAGCTACAATCCACTTTCAATTATATTATTTGTTATTGCTCGACCAACCTAAGATGTATATAGGGATTGATAAGTTCATAAAATGAGAAAATTTCGTGAAAAATTTACCGGTTTCGATAGTTACCTCGGACCATGATGAGGAGAACTGAAGTCCTCAAACACTAATCGGGAGATCCGTTCCTGGAATTGCACGTCAATCGCATCCCAAAGGCTCCTATGCTACACATCTTTTATATGCTCATAATTGTTCTCAATACAATTTCATTGGAATTGAACTATATTTAATTGATTCTATTTGTGACGGTAAGTCCAAGGCCAACAATGGATTACTCAGTATCACTGACGGAAATTTGCTCATGAGATGTCATTGTATGTAGGGTCTAAAAAATGTGAAGGAATTCTCTCGATCTTGTACCCATATCATATTGAAACCTAGATTAAGCTGGCTTGTAAATCATAATACGGGCAGTAAATCTAATAGAGTACCAAAGTAAAATTGTGGGAAGTGTTTGTGCATAAATGATACGTTAATACATTTTTCTGAGCTGATCTGATAAATCATCTACATTTACATCTGTATGAATATAACTATAATACGTGACAAACAAGCAGAGATGTGGCGTGAGAGATACGGCCCCGACATAACACACAGTGAAACAATTCCTGTCTCTCACAGGAAATATCTCGCAACTCAGTGACTGCGTGCCGGTCACTGCCTAAATCTCTGTAAAGACCTATACTTACAGTAAACAAAAATATGTACACAGTCATTAGAAACATCATTCAATAAAGCGCTCATCAGAATCTGTGGTCATTATTGCACATTTGAGGATGTTACTCACCTTGGCGATGTAAAGCGGTTCCTCTCCTCCTCCTTGTAGTCTGAAGCCCCAAGGGTAGCCACCTTTGAGGACATACAGGATGCGGGGCATGGGTGTCAGGAGGCAGCTGAGGACCCCAGCCTCAGTCAACTCAGAGACCTTAAAAGACGCTTGAAAACTCAGATGTTCGCATAACACTGAGGGAGAGGCCCAAATCCGTCACATTGTTATATATACTTTTAATTAATGCGTTAAGGCATTACCACACTACATCAATTCACTGCGTTACCACTACATCATCACGTGATAAAATAGATATTTTACTTTTTCTATGGTAAATTACCGGCCACACTTCACTAACTAACTCAACTACAGTGAAAAATGTAAGCCTCACCAAACAAAATAAAACCACTATCACGTTTCTTAAAAATAATTTGCCACCAAAAAAAATCAATACATGTTTTTTTCTGGTTTCAAAACTGACTCATGTAACAGATCTTGTTAACTTTAGAAGCATCCCCAAGTGGCCGAGGGATCACCACTCTCTTTGCAACAGCCATGAAAGAAACTCTCAAACGAAGCCAATTTTGTTCGGCAGCATCGCAGTCTTGCTCGAATTTGCTCCATGGAATCGCCCATCCTTTGATCCTTGCATCCTTCGAGTTAGTCCTCCTCGCTGGTACTCTTAGTACCACAGATACGGTCCTCTCAAGACTTGAGCAACTACAACCAGTTCGAAAGCCTATCACTGAAGAACGGTACACACACTAAAAATACATACACGTGTTTTGGTTATCGTAGTCGGATCAAGCTTCTGTTCCATTCATAAGAGTCCACATGCGTCGCTAAAAGAGTCTACTGAAAACACAATTTTAATCTGACTGATAAAAAACAGAAGTAATTACGTAATTACATTTTATTTCAGACAAATGAATATCAATACACGATACAAATCATTTCAAATAATTGTACTTACATGATGCTGTTCAACGGGAGAACAAAATAATTGGGTGCAACACATATTTATTGCACGCTATGTTTACAAGACATGTAGTTCAAACAGTCATCGAAACTGCAATTTGTGCTTCTTCATACAACGATGTAAATAATGCCGTTGACTTTAATTTCAATAAAAATTATATCAACTATAATTATAATATGTTGTGGCTGCACGAGGGAAGCATCTTTGGGCAGGTTTGCAAATTCAGTTTGAATTATTGCTAGAATGGACTCTTCCTCCCGTTCCAGGTTTACGGCAAGGAGGGCTCGATCGAGTGACAAGAGTGACACACTTCTTTCGTGGTGAAGTCTTCCCATGTACTGACGCCACCAATCAACTGCATGACTGGTGATTGGCTGAAAACAGGTGACGTAGCTGCACCGATAACGACAATGATGCAGTATGAATACCTGGTCTGTTCTAGGTACTGTAGTTTGGCTTTCGTGCTGCTGTTGTTTAGGGGGAAGTTTGAACGCTATTCTCAAAAGATCGTGGAGGTGGGACTGTGGGGTGTGGGAGTGGTGAATTCTGCCACTAGATTTCGTGCGATTTCAGGTATTGCTGGAGGTTTAAGGCTGCCGTCTCGTGTTTTTGGTGTTGTGTGATTATTGTGAGGTCATCGACGTATGAGTTAATTTAGATACTGTGTTGAGTTTAATGGCCACGCCGAGCAAGAAGGGGTTAAAGAGTGAGAGGAATAGGATGAAGCCCAAGGGGACACTATTGGGGAAGCGGCGTGTTCGGGATAGCTCACTATTGCTGACTGTGTGTGTGTGTCTGCCAGAGCGGAAGCTAGTAAGTCACTTCTTGTAGTTAGAATTATGTTGAGTATTTTGTTTGTAATGACGTGTCTTTTAACTGCGTCAATGACGATGCCATCGTCGACGACGTATCTTTAAGCAGAAGATCCTTATTTTCGGTTCCAAAAAGAATTGTTGACATTATGAATCCATCTGTTCAACACTCTCTTCATATGGTTATTTACAACATTCTTATAGCATTATAATATCTTTCAAGTATTGGTGCAAACTCATTTGTGAAAAATAAATGATACTGAACAAATTCATGACCGAATGTCACGGAATCATTTCAATAGCAGCATATCTTTATTCCGAATGATAGGTATAAAAATTAGAAATGATGTCAAATAGCCATGTTATGAATGTACTCGTTCCTATATTCCCTTGCCAAGTATTGGATGGAGACTCCATAGTCATCAAAAATATGTTTGATCCAGTTTCGTCAAAGCTTCAGCCAGTCTAGATCCAGACCGTCTGGCCCCAGGCCAGGGCACCCAAGCTAGCCAACCATCCCTCACATCCTCCACGCCCATCAACCCTGCCCCTCAACCCCGCCGCTTCGCCACCAAGCAGACTTGGCGTCGCCGACAGGTTTCTTCAGCTGCTTTTCTTCCATCAATATATAGAAGAAATCACTGACAGAAAAGATTTCCGTTATGTTTTAGGTTTAAGTGCTCCATATGATGTGAAACAAAGACATTCGAGCCCATTTTTTAATGGAACAAATTAATTAGTGCAATTACTTTGCCAGTGTTCGATTTGCATCAAAATGGTTTGTTCACGTACCGCCGAAAGGAAGAAACCTAAGCTGATAAAAGCAATGCAGGTATTTTTGATTCCGGTGTAAATGAAACAATGACTCGAGATATCAAGGGAACGAAGGAAGCGAATGAACAAAATAAGAGGAACGATGAAAAATTCTCCGGTCAAATTTTGACAAAGGACAATAAACAACATACCCAAAACAAAATCGGACTGTCTATCCTTCATTGTTTGTTTAATTTCCTATGGCTGCAGCCTCTTCTTCTCAATCCTCTTCCTATTACTCCCATCTATCCTTATCAGTACATCCCTGTTGGCCGATCGCTCTTCATGCCCGTCCCTTCTAAGCCCACGAGCACCGTCAATTCCTCTCATTCACTTCAATCTCGAGGTACTCCCACCCCCACCCTTCTCTTCCTCACCTCCTTCCGGCCTTCTTGAGCTTCCTAAGTGAATGCAACTTTGTACAAGGCTATGCCAAAAGAATTTCTTACTATTAAAACTATATCCATCCCATTGTTAGAGTGCCCATATGGTTGATTGCATAAGTGAAACATATAATGTACGCATGTATAATTTGAACCTGTTAAGATCATTGTTCAACAGTTTATTTGATCGAACTGTTTGTAACATCCATCAATGCCTATCAATGTTTATTGTCCAGTCTGCTACCTAGCTGAGCCTCTTGGTAGGTTTTAATTCTTTTCGCGACAAAATCAGATGCCCAATTTATCATGTGCTGTGAGAAAGACTCGGCTGTTATAAAATGAAAACTTTTGCTCACTTTTGCGTGTTGAATTTTTTTTTTGCTCTATGCGAAACAATAAAATACAAAAATAGCAAAAATGACGTGCCACATCTGCGCATCCAATATAATTTCTATCAGGTATCGGTATCTCACGATGTAATATCGCATTTACCTTCACACAAGCTAATTAGTGAACCATTATTGGTGTTTATATTACCGTGTTGTATCTTAAAATAACTGCTAAGTGAAACAATACGCGTATCATGGTTACCGGTGACCACTAGTGAGCAATAAGCTATAGTTTAGTGGATCATGATCCATGTTGACCCACGAGCTCAAAGTGAGAGCGTGTACAAGAGCTTGAAGGTCTTAGTTGAGTCTTTAGTACTTGACTGCACCAGATTCCAAACTTCCGCCTCAAGTTAGGCAGACGCGATAAATTCACCATTTATTTAAAGTGAAAAGTGAATGCTGTTCCAAAATACTTCGAATGGCATTAAATATCCCTTTCCAATTAGGGTAATGTTCTGGAGCCAGGAATTGATGGCAGGCCCGACACAGAGCCTGGACTACAGCACGCACGGCCTACTCCTCGTGACGCTAGCTGGGAGAAGCCTCGTCCACCTGGACGACAACAGCTAGTAGCGCGCCCTTGTGGACGACAACACGCACTGCATCTTCCTCATTGACTGCAGCTGAGTCGCTTCGTCCTCATAAACAACAGCAAGCTGAATTTCATCATTGTAGACGACAGTACTTCATAGCCTCATCCTCGTGGACGACAGCTCTTGCCTCGTCGTCGTAGACGATGGCAGCGAGTAGCCTCATCCTCGTGGATGGCAGCAGCAAGTTGGCAAACATTATCCCCGTAAATTTTAGCTCGTTAGCCTGTCCTCGTGAACGACAGCAGCAAGTATTAGCCAGGTGATGGTAGGCAAGGCCTTCATTACAGAGACACTACGCTGCTTATAACGTCCTACTTGTTCGATGAGTTCAGTGTGCATGATTAGGTAGACCAATTTACGCAAGTGAAATCAGTTTCTTCACAAAGAGGTTGACGAAAAACAATTCAAAAGTTTTTTCAATTATCGATATAGTGTTATGGTATTTTTTGTTAGAAATACTGACGCGTTCAATATCAATAGTGGCCTCATGAACAAGTAATGGCCTGCTGAGCAAGTAATAGCCTCCTGAGCAATAGGTAATGGCTCTTGAGCAAGTAATGACCTCCTGAGGACGTGATCGTCTCCTGAGCAGAAATGGCCTCCTGAGCAAGTAACGGCCTACTCAGCATGTAATGGTCTCAAAGTGAGTATTAAGTAATTTTTTATCGGAGGTAAAACAAATAATTTTTTTACCCTTGTCGCTGAAAATAATCGTTCAGAGAGGCGCATAAACATCTCATATGCAAACTACATGCAGAGTGTACAGTTTTTAAATTGTTTGGACCCTTCCACCAATGCGTATTGAGGGGCTCCAATCTACCAACGTGCTGAGACCTTATGTTGAGCTATGGTGTCATTCTTTTTCTCTACTCCTATACCTTATTGAAAGCGATGCTCGAAGAGAGGTGTAGAGTCGACCATTAAGCGTACGCACGTATCCTGAAACTTCATTAGATTAAACATCAAAAGTGGTAAGAAAACTATAAAAAATCCAACACGCATAAATTGCTTTTAGATTTGTAGGCAAAAAGGTTTAGTTGCTGCTCTAGGGCCTGGGAATGCCAGTGGCTGCGGTTCAGTTCGTTGTTCAATGTGCCTTCAAACAGTTTGGAGAGTATCACGATGACGAGCAGAACTTACTTAACAGAAAAGGCTTCGCTGTACTTGGGCTACCTAAATGTTCAGTTAAGACTAGAGATCGTGTGCTGCTGTGTTCCGCTTGCGCAGTGAGATTACGAGGCACGACAATTTTATTGTTATCTCCTGGTGGATATCGACTGGAATATTTCACTTTGAATCGATGGCACATCACGACGGACTCTTTGAAATATTAGTGATGCCTCTTATTTTCTATCAAATGAAAGTTCAATTAAAGAACAGTTACTGCTTTCCTGATGCAAACATTGTAAAAATAATAAGATTTTTTTTTTTGTGAAAGAAATGTTACTAAATCTGAAGATATGGTTATTTTTTACATGGGAAAGGATTTCTTATCACATAATTATTCAATAAATTTAATCATCTGCCAGAGACATATACCTCACCCAAACCAATAATATACCTATAAAATACCCTACATGTTACTGAAGCATTTATAATAGCTGGAATTGCTTTGTTATTACTCAACATACCATTTCATTTTCTAATTTTGTTATATATAACAATGTATCCATTCGTGCCTGATATTCCGATGTATTATCACGTCTCGTTTGAGCATTTCAAGCGAGCGTCTTTGTAATGTGTGCCATTGTCGGTCTCTCGAGCCATGCAAGACTGGTCAAGTCACTGGAAGAGCTACACGACTCCTGTTAACGCTGGACGCTCGCTATTGAAGGAATGGCAGGTCACTGGATGACTTACGCCTCAGATGTTTAATTCGGGTACAGAAAAGTATTTTATAATCTGACAAGTGCAGGCGACGAACCGAGTTTGGCAAATGGGAATTTTACCGTTGAATATTGCGAGTAGTAGTTATAAGTACTCCAAGTTGCAACTCGGAGTACCCTTTTCAAAACAGTAATTCGAGTTGCAACTCGAAGTTCTACTTTTCAGAAATACCTACGGGGTTTGCTCGCCCTATTTGGCGGTCGCCCATGTGAGTGACTCAGGTGTGGGCGATGTTGTTCGTTTGTGATGAAAATTTAGGCGTTTAGGGACTCCAAGAACGCAAATTAAGGCGTGTCGGAATTCCAAGAACGCATAATATAGCGTGTCGGTACACCAAGAACGCAAATTTAGGCGTGTACGGTAGGTAGCCAAGAACGCAAATTGAAATTTGGTGTAGTATTATGTATTTTTAGGTAAGTATTATCGTATGAATTAATGTTATAGTTCATTGCTTTGGCATATCCACAAGAAATGTTAGCCTGGTTATATTAAACTGGCTGTATGTGTAGGATATTTTTTTTTCAATGGTATATGTATATATTTATTTATAAATCGTATTATTTAGTGTCGCAGGTATTACTGTTATCGAATTTTCAATGGGTATTTCTTGTATTGCTCGACCTGTAACTCATTTAGTGGCACTTGCTGCGTTGTGTTAGGATTTCAACTGGCTGATACATTCATTGCTCGATCATTATCTTGTATAGGTGGGATAACCTGGTCTGTATTTATATGAATGCAGTATTATGTACATTCTTTGTTATTACAGAGCAAAAGCTATAATAGTTGATTAAATCCAGTCGCTTTTGCCCATTGTTTTTTTCACAGTTGCAGTATTAGGCAGTAGCACACTGACATCGCAGGCAGTATACCGTATGAGTGACTTGGCAGTAGTACAGTGCCAGATCGGCTCAATCCATCACTGTCTCAGGCTCAGATGTTATCTCGTTATCCTCTCTACTCGCGGGGTTTCATCTCTACATGTAAGGGGACGGAAATATAAATCACTCGACAACTATATTCCATTCGAGGTTTCTACTTGGACCTAATAAACCAAGATCCTTTCGCATAGAGTCGACCTGTCAGCATACAGCGTTAGTCATGATACAAATAGAAAACACTGCATTTATACGTTCACGCATTTTCAATCCGTATGCCTGTGGACAATGAAACAAAGTAACCGAATGCAACTTCAATTTCATGGTATTTATCGCATTTTCATTGCATGACAGTAGGCGTTGCATTGCAAATCATTGCAAGCCATGTTGCTTAATGGCAATTACATTGCTAGGCATTCAAGTCAAATTTTTGAATATTGCAAACAAGCACTTATTAGATATATTTTACTGATAATAGATTCATAACACACTTTTATTAGGGAACTACATGGGTTTACCATTTATACGAGAACATATCTATGAATCCAACGGTGGACGCCAGTAACTGTATGAGGCGTAAGTAAAGTCTCCGGCTGTCCCTCTCGTAACGATTCAGCTTGTTTGAATTTGATATTATAGGCAGTTGTCTTATTATGGGGCATAAAATGTACATTTAGTGTTTTGTTATTGGTACATCGGAATGAAAATACCCGGTGTGGCAGCCATCTGTTCATATCTTGCAACTATGATTGTAGTATTGTGATGGTTTACCTATATCCAGAAAATGTTTAGCAGGTTAGGCAGGGCCATCAGTTTTCTTGATCGATATGAGATTATTAATTGGGTAGTTAGTGTGGGGAGGGGTCTGTTCTGTAGCAAATTTAGTAGAGATGTATGATTTATCGACAAAATTCTACAAATTGTATAGTCTATTTAGTATTAATTTAGAAGTACTTCTCTTAATTAATTGTAGGTTACTGTTATATATCAATCACACATATTGCTGGCTTTTCCACCTTATTTATTAATTGGGATATGCATGTATACGCTTAGGTTAGCTTACGATTTCGATTATAGTGTTGATGTATTGATTGTTTCGTTAGTCACTCCTGCTTCTTGTTGGTAAGCCCGTTAACTAGCCGTTTATTGTCGTTATAGCTGTTAGCTGTGCCTGTTAGCTAGCTGTTTATAGTTGGTGAGCCTTGTTAGTATGTCCGTCTATATGTTCCACGCCATCATTTTTCCTACGTAGATTCCATTTGTGCAAGACAATATATGTTTTTTAGTCGTGTAATGTAAGAACTTTTGTAGCGAATTTAGGGTTTCATATGAATTAAATATGGTTATCCGTATTAGAGTTATTACTTTATTATGCATCAAATCAGTGTTTGTTTTAAATGTCAAATACTTTTCGGTATGACTGTTATGCTGTTATGTTAGTATACAATCCTAGTCGTGAACCAGATCACGTGGATATTTGAGTAGGATTTATCATCTGGGTGTGGTAGGATACAACGTGTATCATAGTTAATCATTATCGGTTCGGGTTGAGTAGAGAATCTTGTTTAGCTATTTTATAGTTGTTGTTGTTTGGTTTTGAATGATTATCATAGAAATATATCTGTATATGGAATAAATTCGTCTAATATCATGTAATATTTGGTATAAAATACGCTTATTTGGATGTAATGGTCCAAAACTTTGATATGTTTTACCTCGCGGCGTTGGATTTGGGTGCGGTTCCAAGTGGTCTTGGAGAACTAATCTATAGTGTCAGTGTTGAAATACTCCATTAGTTTAATGTAGATCTCAATCATGTTATCCGCTCGCATGTCTTTACTAGATGCTTTTCCCAACATGGCCTACATTTATAAATGTTTTTTAACCGTTTACAGTTTAAACAGTTGGTAATTATTGATTAATTCAGCCTTTGTTAGGAGATTGCGTTTCAATTCAGAATATCTGATTTATTGGAGTATTCACGATATCGACTGAATATTTTTTTCGTTAGGTTTGTGATGTAGGGAGCCGTCATCCTAACCCATTCTAACCCATCCTAACCCATCCTAACCTACCGCTCAGTACAACCCACGACCACACACTACAACCCACTACCGCCCAATACAACCCACTACACCCCACTGCAATCCACTGTGACCCACGACAACCCACTACAAACCACTACAACTCACTGCAATGAACTGCAACCCAATACTACCCACGAAAACCCACTACAACCCAATAGAACCCACTACAACCTACTACAACACACTACAACCCACTACAACTCACTAGAACCGCTACAATCCACTACACTACAATTTGCAGAACGTTGTAGTGGGTTGTAGAGGGTTGTAACCCTCTACAACCCACTACAACATTCTGCAACCCAATACAATCCAATACAATTCCATACAAGCCACAACAATCCACTGCAATCCATTGCAATCATTTGCAACCCACTGCAACCCAGTACAACCAACTACTATCCCCTACAACCCACTACACCCCACCACAACCCACTATTACCGACTACAACCTACTACAGCTCAATACAACCAACTGCAACCCACTACATACTACTGAAACCCACTACAACCCACTAGAGCCCACTACAACCCACTACGAGCTACTACAACCCAATACGACCTACGAAAACGCACTGTAACGCACTACAGCCTATTGCAACCCACTATGACCCACTACAACATACTAAAACCCACAATTACCCTTTACAATCTACAACTACCTACTACAGCCACCTACAACCCAGTGTAACTCATTACACCACACTACAACCAACTGAAACCCACTGCAACCCACTAAAGCCTACTACAACCCACTACAATCCACTACAACCTACTACAAACCACTACAACCCGCTGCAACCCACTCAAACCCCCAACAGCCAACTACAACCCAGTACAACCTACTGCAATCCACTACCACCCACTTCACCTCACTACACCCAACGTCAACCCACTGCAAAAAAATACAACCCACTACAACCAGCTACAACCCACTACAGCCTCCTACAACCCACTACACCCCACTACACCTTACTACCTCCCACTTCACTACAACCCACTACAACACACTACATATGTACTGGATTTGTCAGCTCTTCTCATAATAATGTTTGGGTGCTTGCAGCAGTTTTCAGTGCCGGGGGGACCAGGGTGCTGTGAATAAGACCAATAGTATCCGAAGTAACAACTCCCACTTTTGAACCAGCTAAACAATTGTACTCTCTAATCACCCCTTACCTGCCAGCTAAATTCCCAAGCAACTCCACTGATGAATCAGGACCGCAAATCTCACAGGCATTATTGCATCACTTGAGGTTGAGTCACTATTTACCAATGTTCCCTTCAACGAAACAGACAAAATCATCTGTAATGCTGTCTACCAGCACCCAACCCTACCTGCACTAACAATAGACCGTAACAACTAAGAACAACTCCTTTTGGCTTGCACTAATAAAACTCCTTTCACCCACATAGATGGGACCATGTTTATACAACATGAGGGCGTCAGTATGGGATCGCCACTTGGTGTCACCATGGCTAACTTTTACATGACTGTCGTTGAAAACAAAGTCCTTCAACAATCCCCAACACGCCCATCAATATATTGCCGCTATGTTTACGACTGCTTTTTGATCACCGACTCCATAGACTCACTATTACTACTCAAAACTCAATTTGAAAATAACTCTGTCCTAAAATTCACTCATGAAATAGGTACCAACAATCGCCTAAACTTCCTTGATGTTAAAATCGACTGTTCCGAACAAAACACCACTACAGCAGTATACCAAAAGCCCACCAACGCTGGCATTGACTTGAACAAGAAAAGTGAATGCCCCCAGAGATACAAAGACGGAACAATTAGGGCACTTATTGTCCAATATTACAAAATATCCTCATCTTGGTCTCTATTCAACGCTAGCATCAATCAACTTAAGCAAGCCCTTATCAACAATGGTTACTCAAATAGACATTTTGACCAACTCCTCAAAGATTTCACTGGCAAAAGACACACTAATAGATCAAAACAACAATAACGAACAACCAACCACCCACAAAGTCTACAACCGTAACCAATTCTAAGACTCCTACGAAACCGACGAACGTATAATTAAAGACATCATCAAGAACAACATGCAATGCACCAAAGAACAGGACAGGATAAAACTCATCATATATTACAGGAGTGCAACAACAACCAGTCTAATATCCCGCAATAACCAAAGAAGTAAACCACCACCTCTGAAACGCACTAATATCATTTATGAATATCAATGCAAGCACGGGGACAGTGAGCCCTGTGATAATTAATATATTGGGATGGCAACTACCTCACTCTCCTGCAGATTAACCATGCACCTGACGACCGGTGGACCCAGATATCATGACAAAGACAACCACAATTCAACCCTCACAAGATAAAAACTAGTAGAAAATACCAATATTCTCGCACACGAACCGAACTTCAATCGATTGAAAATTATGGAAGCTATATATGTCCTGAACAAAAAAACGTCTATTAACAACCAAGCAACTGGTTCACAACGCACTCTAAAAATCCATCAATAGCATTGTACTCAACCACGTAGGAAAGCTCTAACCAAAATTTGTATGCAACTGGGAAAGCCGTTGCCATTTCTTGAACCACCGAACACAATGCAACAACACCAGTATCGAAAGCAGTTGTCTTTACTACAACAGTAACCAATCACCATCCAGGCAATGCACTTCTTAATACTCGGCACATTTGATTGACATGAGGTAACCAATTACAGTCAACTCGTACCAGAACGCATTTATGTATAGATCCCCTCCACAATAACCTGTCATTCATTGCCCATCCACCGCGAGGTTGGCAACTGGCTTATTAATGGCCAACGTTGGACGAAACGCGTCGCCAAATATAAGCACCAATCTAGAAAAATTTAATATTGGTCACCTTTTACGCCTTCTAAACCCGGAACATAGATTTTTAGCTAAAGACTTGGAGAAGCTAAACCAAGCTGTCATTAATAAAAAATATGGCGTCATCTTTAACGAAACTTGTATCAATAAAAGGCTGCTACCCAAGTACACAGATATAT
>SDVV010011469.1:0-15834 GCA_016164225.1 Gammarus roeselii | reverse complement strand
AGTGGTGCAGAAGGGATAGGTGTTTGGGAGCTTGATGGGAATGAATCAGTGGTGCAGAAGGGATAGGTGTTTGGGAGCTTGATGGGAATGAATCAGTGGTGCAGAAGGGATAGGTGTTTGGGAGCTTGATGGGAATGAATCAGTGTCGCACGAGGGGGAGGTGTGTGGAGGCGGAGGAGTTATAACGACCAATCTATTTTGGTATGTGCGCGCACATTTGTTAACCGATAGAAGGTGGTCCCTCATCAAAGTTATTGGGAGCACAAACATGGAGTATTTAGTATTTACAACCCATCTCCTCACGACTGAACGATCACAATAGAGGGAGAAATATGCAGGTGTTTCACAGTAAAAAATATATGATTCCTACAAGATTTATTATGAGCGTATGTATGGTAAATCAGGACACTAGTGCTGACTGTACAAAACATTTCACACCGACTCGCGCCCTACGGGGGGGTCTATTGTGACTCACGTTGAGGCTCTGGTGGAAATGAGGCTCAAATCAAATCAAATTCTCACAGACTATGCTGAAATCAAATTGGAGTTTTTTTTCGTATTTCCATCGTGAAGAAATTAATGAAATCAAATTCGGGCGTTGTGATTGACTTGCTACGTCATTTGGCAATAAAACCCAGTAAATATCCTATATTTATTTTCACTTCAGCTTGTAACGATTTCAAACTTTCAAGAATAAAATAGAGTCACAAAAGAGAAGCAACAAACAATACCCCAAATGATATAGACCAAATGCCATAGAGCAAACAATAATATGCTACAAAGCTCAGAGGAGCAGATTATAAAAACTTGCAGGCACCAGTTATGTTGCATTAAATGACTAGGCTGGCATCCAATTAGCAACTTCCTCGATTATTAGTTCATACGTAAGTGGTAGCATACGAAAGTAGTCTATAATCCCTGACGAAGGGGCAACATAAACAAAGCTTCCACGGAAGTTTGGTATGAGGCCCGAGCACGACTCCACATTTGTAGCGGATTTGTGTACCAAGGTTTGATGGCGAGGGCTGGAATAGAATGGGCTCTCTTCCATCTCTTGCATCTGATGTGAATTAACAGGAACAATATTCAAGTGTTCAAGCAGTACATCACGAAGTTGGACTCATATATTCTCAAGCAGTACATCACGAAGTTGGACTCATATATTCTAAGTTCGAACTCAACAATTGGAATATGTCCGCTAAGGATTTATTTTCTGCAGGTAGTCATGCCATGTGTTGTTTATCTAACTAAACTGAGAAGGGGTCTGAGACTCAAATAAAAATGTAGTCGTAGAAGGATAGCATAACCAAGTGACAATACGTCAAAAAATATGCGATTGGCAGGCCTATACAAACAATGTGAACTGCACAGCATGAAATATCTACATTAAGTCAATTCTGTTCGTTTCTTTCTGAGCTCTGTCCACTATAAAATGGACGACAAACATGGACAAAGGATTGGAAATGTTTACTCGGCTTTGGATCAAATATCTGGATTTCTGGAGTGAATGTCAGACGTGAAATGTCAGCGGTACGTATGTTGGTTGATCAGTTGGCTAACCTACCCCTGAATCGATTATATTGCCTCTCTTCTTCGCCTAGCGACGCGGCAGTGCCCGAGCTGATAAAATACACTAAAACGTGTAGACAAGTGTTAAAGCCTTTACATCAAATCATCTGTCGATTTATATGTCCGGCCGCCAGATGGCAGCACCGTCTACTCTGAATGTTTGTCATTAGAAAGAATGTCGTTTTCGTGCATTATTCATAGCGTGTTACACACTGACTACATTTCAATGGTTCCTTGCTTCGACCATCCATCCATCCATCCAGCCAACTGAGTCGGTCCCTGATTGAGACGCAGGTCATCTGTTTTAGAGAGCGGCTGCTGAGACGCTGCATTCTTGGTCTTAGCTTGACGCAGCTGCTGAGGACGCAGGTTGGAGCGTTTCAGAGGTGTTCTTAAAGACGCGCATGAAGTTATCTGTACACATCCGGCCACATTCCAGCCCTGGAGACAATCCGGAGGGCAGCGACACGTGTAGCACGTCGATAAGCGGAGGGCAGTGAATTCGCCACAGCACACAAGTTGGCGTTGATGACTGAAAGTAACGTGTATACAGATCGAGCAAAACTATACTTGGAACAAAGAAAAAAAAATGTTCCTGTGATCAATGAAACCAGAGTTTATGACTAATGTTATCGTAAAGCCAAAAAGTCTTTTTTTTTAACACTTTTCTTCGTGTAAATGCGTAGACTTAATACATGATTACCACAAGCGCCGATATGAGCTAAACAAACAGATCTTTGGGCAAAATCAAGAAAAATTAACATCTGGCACGTAGTCGATACACAAGGCAGAGTAACTTAAACCAAGATGATGATGGTTAGTGAAGAGTAGAGCCCTCTCTAATTCTTCCTGAAATCTCGCCCCGTGAACCACAAAGACGCAACATTAAATATTTACGAAACCAACCAACATTAACAAGCCAAAGACAATGTTTACCGTCAACTGCAATTGCTATTTGGTGCGAAACGACATTTTTTTTATCTATATGTTGAAACACGTACGAATGTATCAACAAATTTTAACCTCTTTTTCTTCAATGGGTCGAGTCAGGTACAGCTTTCACAGCAAACGACACGGCATGACGAATTAAATACCATTTATAATGGTTTTAAGGCTAAAATTACGATTTTATTTCAAAGCCTAAAGGACGAAGCATAGTTATGCAACTTGTTTGTGTGGGCCTTAGGTACGTGAACGACATAAAGCATGCCCTAAAATATTGGTCTCTCAGCTGTTTTCAGACTGCGGCAACTAGGTGAACTAATTTGCTCCATAGAACTTGCAACCTCGATGTGTAACCCAAATAATGTACCTTTTTTGATAAATTCCTACCCTTGAATAGAGGTGTATTCTGGATTTAAGGAATACTTTGTAACAACAGGACACCACGAGGCATCTCATGAATGAAGCATTTCTATGTATTTATTTTATTCAGTATATCCTCCGCTCGAAATTATTTTGATGCTATTTTTCTGTAATAAAATCCGTTGATTAGCTGAACATGCCTCCCACACCAGACTGCGATGTATTCGGCAAGGATGATCAGGATTGCAGGTTATGCGCAAGGATGATCAGGATTGCAGGTTATGCGCAAGGATGATCAGGATTGCAGGTTATGCGCAAGGATGATCAGGATTGCAGGTTATGCGCAAGGATGATCAGGATTGCAGGTTATGCGCAAGGATGATCAGGATTGCAGGTTATGCAGCACCATTTCCGGAGCGACTGGACGAACTTTATTCAGTATATCGGCAGAGATTGATTATTTACTACAACATTATTTATGTGGTGACCAAACTTCTAACATGATTTATGTGGTGACCAAACTTCTAACATGATTTATGAGGTGACCAAACTTCTAACATGATTTATGTGGTGACCAAACTTCTAACATGATTTATGTGGTGACCAAACTTCTAACATGATTTATGTGGTGACCAAACTTCAAACGTGATTTATATGGCGACTAAACTTCAAACATGATTCATATGGTTTGATCAAACTTCAAACATAATTCATATGGTGACCAAACTTCAAACGGGATTTATATGGCGACCAAACTTAAAACATGATTCATATGGTAATCAACCTTCAAACATAATTCATATGGTGACCAAACTTCAAACATGATTCATATGGTGACCAATTTTCAAGCACGATATATACGGCGACCAAACTTCTAACAAGACTCATCAGGTGACCAAACTTCGAATGTGATTTCTAAGGTGACACCACACTTCAAATCACAATGAACCTGAACCTCTGAAATCAACCTCTCGACTCGAAGTTAACAGCCTCACCCATAAAATGCACGCTAAGATTGCTACCATCGTCCTTGCCACGATCAAAACATAGTCTATCATCGTCCTTGCCACGATCAAAACATAGTCTATCATCATCCTTGCCACGATCAAAACATAGTCTATCATCATCCTTGCCACGATCAAAACATAGTCTATCATCATCCTTGCCACGATTAAAACATAATCTATCATCATCATTGCCACGATTAACACATAGTCTATCATCATCCTAGCCACGATTAAAACATAATCTATCATCATCATTGCCACGATTAACACATAGTCTATCATCATCCTAGCCACGATTAAAACATAATCTATCATCATCATTGCCACGATTAAAACATAGTCTATCAGTAGCCCATAAAGAATTATTTGTTGGTGTTCGTTGTCACTGGTTTTAGTTCGAGTATTATAATTTACGACGTTTATAGTGGTATTATCGGCCTAGGGTATCGGTGCAATAATTTATAAGCATGCGATAAATTATGTGGTACGGAAGAGAAATCGTAATATCCCAAACACGATCTTTAAGGAATGGCTACATTAATAATTGTGGGGTTAGGATGACAGGGTCCAACCTTGACACGCTGACACCAGTCACTCTGATAGTCTGTAAACACCACTAAGGTTAGCCCGGCACTCCACAGCGCCACAGCTTAATTCTGCAGCAATACAACATGTCTGACCTTGGCAAATTGCTTCTTCAGGACTACGAATAAAATAGGTCCCCTCATTTTTCCGTTTAGTGCTTCATAAATAGGCTGCGAGGTCAACAATTTTTTGACGATATTTTAAAAATAAATTGGTGAGGGAACACCAATGTTTATTTATTAAACATGTGATTTGATCTATTTGTCATGATTTTTT
Organism: Gammarus roeselii; assembly: GCA_016164225.1. Classification (NCBI taxonomy): domain Eukaryota; kingdom Metazoa; phylum Arthropoda; class Malacostraca; order Amphipoda; family Gammaridae; genus Gammarus; species Gammarus roeselii. The sequence continues at coordinate 11,092 of SDVV010011469.1, read as the reverse complement.
GCAATATTTTACTAGACAATGTCAGAACAAATATAAGGCGATAGTTCGCAGTATCAGTAGGATCTACAGACTATAACGTTGGAGCTTGGCATCACAAATGTACAATTAAATATCCGTACATTTATGTATTAAGAGGGTTTCCTCACACACGATGGTGAAGGCCACCATAACTGCAAGCTGTCACCAGCCCTTCATCAAACCCGTCATATCCTCACTGTGCTGCTGAAGGCCAATATCACAACAGGCTGTAATCTGCTCTTCGTCAGGCCTATCTTTTCTCCAGAGTGATGAAGAAGGCCATCATCACGGTAGGCTGCCATTGGCAATTCATCAGGCCCATCATCTCTCTACAGTGACGGTGAAGGCCACCATCACAGTAAGCTGCCCAAGGCCCTTCATTAGGCGCATCATTTCCCCACAGTGATGGTGAAGATCACCATCACAGTAGACTGTTCTCTTCCCTTCATCAGACCCAGTATCACTCCAGAATGACAGTAAAATCCAACAATACAGCATGCTGTTTTCTGCTCTTCATCAGGCCCATCATCTTTCATAGTGACGGTGAAGGCCACCATCGCAGTAGGCAGTCCTCTTCCCTTCAGCAGACCCATCATCTCCCCACAGTAATAAAGAAGGCCTCCATCACAGCAGGCAGTCCTCTGCTTTTCATCGGTAAGTTAATTCAATGTAATTTTTTTCCCTGATTCAAAAACTATTCCCATTATACAGCCTGTCCTTCCAACCAGACTTTTTCACGTCTGTTTTTGAAGCCGTCGCGATTTTTATTCAATTACAAAACGAGTTTGTTGAAATTTTATAACGGCGGACAACTAGTTTTGATGACGCTGCAAAAATAACTATCGAACAGTAATGATTTTAGGGTGAAAACAACATTAGAGTATTAAGTGTTCAAACACGGTGATTTTAGAGCATGGTGAAACTTGTTATGTTGGATTTTGACTTACCAATATACTTTCACACCTGTCGTATAACGACAGGTGTGCTGATTGTTCGCACGTGTACTGTCTAGACTGCGACACTATTTACTCAACTGCAAACCTCTCTAAAATTAAAGACAGAATCCAAGAACAGAGATTTTTTCCTCGAAACTCGACTGCGTATACACTTCACAGTCCACACTTGTCAGTTCCTCTTTTGCGGCTCTAATAGGGAGTGGAAATGAATGACTGTTGTATTTAACTCAGTATAACTCAGTGTCGAGTTCTCGGGATACAGGTGTTGACTAGAGAAGACTGGGTTATTTGGTGTTTATCAGTGCAGTATGGGAGGCGCTCACCAAATGGTCGAGTTCCTTTATCTGTGGGTTTAACTTTCGAAAGGTAAATACGGAATGTTTTGGAAAATAAGTTGAAAAAAATTACTTCACGAATTGCAGGTAAAGTAAATCAAATTTAAAACATGTAAAAAGAGCTGCTCGTACTTTGCAGAGTGGTCGGGTTGATCTGGATGATGCGCCTGTCTACGATATCTTTTACATACGTGGTTTTATGTTCGCTACGTAGCAAGGGTTGGAAACTGACTTGTAAATGGCTTATAACATCTAAAAATAAATGCGTCTCACTTCATATTGTATTGTGGTCTGTTCTAGACTTAGTAAATCACTTCCCTTTCTTTTTCTAATTTCAATCGTCTCCTAGCGCAATTTCCTATAGTTCCTCGTCGGTTTCACTCCGTACTATCCCTTTGTTGGTTCCGTCAAGTCGTCCATCAAGCATTGGGCCTATTCGGGCCCCCTTCTTGTTTGCATAAACGCAAGTATGATTAACTCATTTATAATCACAAGCAAAAATTCAACAGGCTTATAGATGTCGGCTTTTGAACTGAAAATTTGTGTCTAAGGGAGGCCTGCAGTCTGCGCCTACTCCTTCCCTCCCCACTGCCGAGCTTCGCACGCAGCGAAAAAACTAATGTCGGAAACTTATTTATAATTTTTGAAGTATAACATCAAGCAGTTATCAGATACGTTGTGACGACTGCTGTCAACTTGACTGCTCACCCATTCGCTATCAGATCCAGCAAACACTTATTTACATATGAAGATTTACTCCAGTAATTCAAACGACAATTTGCGATTTGATATGCGATACATTTTCTCGGGGCTGAGTAGGGGGAGAGGGAGAGGGTGGGGAAAGGGTGGTGTGGGGGATGCCCAGTACTGAGGCTGAACCGGTGAACATCGTTTCAATATTTTTTAACGTTGAAAAGTGTCCATGTGAATAGTCTGCTGGCTACCTCAGACAAATTTGATGTAGGTAAGGGACGGAACATGTAAAGGTGAGGTACGGCTGAAGAGGATGGGGAATGAAGGACGCGTTGAGGATTACTAGTATTAAGAACTGTTAGATGACTACAACAGGCCTTCTTCTGTTTCTTACTTGGTAACCTATTAATAGTTAAGAGTTTAGTTCTGAAGTATGTACCTGTGTACTAAATGATCATGAGTGGGAAAGGTTGGAGTAGGTAAAAGCACTAACGATGATGCTCGAAACCAGTCAATCGGCACCTGAAGAGCAAGCCGCCGACCCACGATGTTGATTTGAGATTGTCTGTTTCATTCCTTGTTAAGCTAAGGTGACCGGTGTCACTGCTGGGCGCCGTTTTGCAACGAGTAGGTACAGGTGTCTGACACCATTTTTTTGCGTTAGTGCCAATGCTGGGCACTATTTTAACCGTACCGGAGTCAATGACGGACACCATTTTTACTCATATGTTGGCAGTGATGCCAGACACTGTTTCTGAAATGTGCTACAGAGTGCTACAACCTGCTACATCCGGAAGCTACTTGGCGCAATTTTGGTAGAATTTATCGAGCCTTGACTAAACATTTCGATTGTTAACCCGTAAACAACTTACGTTGAAAATGTGTCCCATTCTTCCTCAACTCTATACGTGAATAAGTTACGCGTTATGTCGAGTGTGAAACGCCAACCAAGGATTCTGGATCCATCATTCTTGGTCCCTATGTTTGCCTCTAGAGACCAAAGGCTCTTCCGGTTGTCGTTTTCCATGCCCTTCATACTCTTTCACGCTTCGATGATGTCATCGCTGACTCGACACTTCTCCAACAACTGAAGGCTGAATTTGCGAAGTCTGTCTTTGTACGATTTATTGCGCATTGCGAGGGGATAAGATTGATACCTCAATGTCGAACCTCCTCTAATTTAATCACGTCCTTAACAAGATAAGGAGATCAGAATTGGACTGACTCGAGATGCAGTCTAGCAAATGCAATGTACAGCTTAAGAATACTGTGTTTGCTCATGAACGAGATTGTACGGGATGTCCTTCTCAACATTTCATTTGCATTACCATCACAATACCAATGATGACACCCATATCTCTCTCTCTCTGTGACGGGAAGCATTTTATGCCCGAATCCCAATTCGTGCTTGGGATTCTGATGACCTAAGTGCATAATTTTACATCTGTCAACATTGAATTTAATTTGTCATCCCTATGACCAATCATCAATATTATTCTAATCTAATAAAATCTGCTGACACTCAATTTCTGTTTGCACTTTTTCTCCTATCTCATTATCGTTTGCAAACTTGCTGATGTTCGAAAGCACGTTTTTATCGAGATCGCTTATGAATATCATGAAAATTACTGGTCACAAAACAGGTCCTTGAGTCACGTTGCTTGTTTCGTTTCCCCAAGGGGAGGAGGCTTCGTTTAGTCCGACTGGCTGCCATCTATCCGTGAGCCAACATTTTACCTAGTTATTTCGCTCACAACAAATACCGATGCTGTGCAATTCACTAAACATCTGTGTGGGAGTTTATTGAACATTTTTTGTGAGGGAAATCAAAGTATATGATATCGAATGGAGATTTCGTGTGGCAAATTTTCATTATATTCTAGAAAAAATGTAGCAGGTTCGTCAGAAGAAAAAAAAATTGTGTCTAAACCCTTCCTAAGAGTCTCCTACCAACGTGTTTGTTTCTAAGAATTCTGTAATTTACTCCGTGATCCAGCTTTTCATTAATTTAACAATGACTGGGGCGAGAATAATTAGTCGGTAATTGCCGAGTTACTTTTTGTCCTTTTTCTAATTGGCGAACCGTTAGCTTCTTTCCAGCATGAGAAGCACGTGCCATTTGTGAGAGATTGGGTGAAATTTTTACAGAGAGCTTCAGTGATTTTGTTCACAGTCTCCTTCAGTCTTCTGGGACGAACTTGGTTTGGAACTGGATATTTATCATTTGCAATGTATCTATATATTTAATAACATCGACAGAGGAAAAACTCACGGTACTGAGGGCTTCAATTCGTCCTCCCGCCATGATATCCTGAGGATTAGGCTCGTTCTCAAGTAGACCTAATACAGATCTTGATTTTTTTTCTCGAAATATAGCTAAAAAATGCTTACGGATTCGTTTTTACATTCACCTCAATTTCATCTTCATAATTTTTATTTTGACGTTTCAGGACCTTATTCAGAACTCTTGTGCTGTGAATTTAAAATCATTTTTTGCGGTGTCGTCGGTGTGGGTGTGTTTGTAAGAAAAGTGCGTAGTTTTTTCTTTTCGACTCAAGAGCCCACTTTAACCCTCGAGACATGGGAGTCGCTTGCACGAAATAGACTAACAAGGATATTGATGTCTCTTGATGTCTCTTTACGATTGGTGTCATGAACTTTCTGTCAGCAAAATCAATCAGGCGTCGGCTAGTAGCAGTACATTCGTCTGTTTCCGATTTATAATTCAAGAATATCGAAATTTCCAAGCACAATGCTCCTTTGTGTTGTGACAACATCAGCGAGGGTGTTGTATAGATCGATATCATTTGCAACTGTGTTCTCTGGGTGACACTGGGGACGAAAGGGATTTGACGCTTTGTATATTTACCGACAGCATAAATTTATACTATGTCGTGTCTTATAATTTGGTATTAAGATTGAGGACATGAAACTCAGTAATACTACAGACAGGTTTATGTGAGGAACTAATGCAAAGGCAAGAGTATGCCGGCTTGGTGTAAGGCCAGGACTATTCTGCTTTGCTTCCTACATCTTGCCCATCCCTACCGTTTCGTCGTACACATTCACGTACACATCTGATAGTAAACACGTTCATATATCCTCGAAAAGAATCTTCCGCTGGTGGCAGAGCGCATCTAACAGGCCCAGGCGGGCAAATCAAGTGGGCACGAATGTCAGTTGTGGACCTAACCACTTCTACTGCCCACTGCATCGCGTCCATAACACGAACGAATCATTGTGATCTACCCACATTACAACATGTAACTAATTCACGTCGCTTTTATTACAAAAGGTTTAACTGACCATCAGAGGATACAGTACAAGTCTAATTTATCATTCATATAGACATGACATGTCTGCTGCTTGGATAAGAAGTTTCAAATATTTGTAGAGATGTTTTTACGAGAGACAATACTCCTCAACCCTCTCGGCCTTATCCATCTTGTGAAACGATAAAAAAATCGGTAGATTTCTGCTATTCAATTTCACCCACGATTCTGTGATTGCTTTTTTGTCGATCGTTTCGTTAATTGAAAGATATTTCTATTAGTCAATTTTATTTCGGAAACTTCTAGCGTTTACATAATAACTTTTGAGGGTACCGGCTCTCACTAAAACTCTAGTATCCTGACTTGTATTACTTCTATTTTGATGCGTTGTATCGGGTCAATGCATTAATTTTATTTTGCATGGATTCTACTAGCGGGGCAGCGACTTTAGTCTTTACCTCAGATGGAGTTGCTGCCTGCGGTTCATCGGCCAAGTGATGCAGGGCTATTGTATTGGTTGAATATTTATTTTTGACGTCTGTTTCAGTACTGAAGTTGTGTGGGCGTACTTGAGAGTAAATTGAAACGTCGGGAGGGGCAACAAATATGTGCCTTGGGAGACTTTAATGCCTCGCCTCACACGGCTAGGTTTGTGGTGATTGAAGAACTTTTTGTTGAATATAATGTGGCGTTTCAGGACACTCATCTTCTGCCGCCTGATACGTACACTGATGCAAAGCACGACTCGCTTGCTACCTCCTAGATTGATCATATTGATTTGCCTTCGCTGTTAATTGTTTGATGCAACGGTTTCATGTTACACGCTTCCTGGTGTGACCTGTGTCGTGGGGTTGTTCCTCTAAATGTTGAGAGAATGCAGGCAATCCCCTCTGCAAGTTAGTTCCCGCGAAGAGTAAGCGAATGATTGGAACTTTAAGAACGAGGTGACATCGCATAGATTCTATGTTGAAATTTATAACCATCTATCCCAAATTCTTGATAGGCTTCTCAGAATGAACAAGGGCGTCGACGGCGATCGACTAAATGACCTGAGACAGTGTATTTGAATTACTAGGCAACGAGTTTTAGAAAAAGGAAATTGAGTGAATACAATGTCTTCGGGTGGAATGAACGGGAGAAGGAATTGAATTATGATGTAAGGGACGCTGTGATCCAATGTAATGTTGCTGGAAATCCTCGAGGGGGTCAACTTGCAATGGCAATGAGAGCAGCCAAATCCCGTTTTCGTAGGGAACTTGCGTTTCTAAGGGGAAATGAGCAACAACTACGAGCACAGGCACATCTCTCCAAGTTGCGTGAAGGAAAATGCAAAAAAAATTGGAAAGAACTTCGAGCACTCAACCCTAAGAAAGAATCACTTCCTCTCACTGTTGCGGGAGTTGCGGGCATGGATAACATTGCGCGAGTCCTGGGGGGAGCACTTTCGGGATGTTGCAAACTCTGTTGCTAGTGATGGCAATAGAGAGTGGGTTCAACTAGTCACTAGCAATATCCCTGTAGCTCAACTAGCCACTAGCAACAACCCTGATGTGAACAAAACGACCAGTGTTGCCGAAGTTAGAGCCACTGTAATCGGACTGAAAAATAGTAGGCAGCCAGTAATGATGACGTTCCTGGAGAGGTGTGTAAGCATGCCTCTCACATGATCGCTTACGGTGTTCGCTCTCTTCCTCGCTGGCTCCATACGAGCCAAGCATTGCCCAGAATCGTAATGCAAGTACTTGCCATTTCGCTTCTTACATGCAAAACGAGAGGCCCATCAGACATAAGCATTTATCGTCCAATTGTTATTGCTACCTCAATATAGACAGTCTGCAGCAGATCATTTTAGCAAGACATGAAGTATTTGATAGTGTAAATCACGATATTTTGCTGCAAAAATTGCTACAACTGAACATCCAAACACCCTGGTTGGAAAGCTATCTCATGCAGCGGTCCCAGTCTATCGAGATAGATGAAAAAATCACCTCTTCTACAGGACAGGTGAATTTCGGGGTTCCACAAGGATCGATTCTTGGACCGGTTCTTTTCCTTCTGTTTATCAATGACATAAACTATGTAAACCCTCTCGACAATGTCAGAATGACATTATACGCGGACGATGTAATGTTAAATGGTTGTTCGTTAGACCAGCAAACGAATTAGAAAAGCTGAAGAAGGATGCAGAAACAGCGCTAACCCACATAAATAATTGGTATTCATCAAATGGGCTTAAAGTTAATACAAGTAAAACACAGTGCATTATCCTGGGATCCAGAGCAAACACACGGAAAGTTCCCGAAAATTTTGCTGTTGACTGTATGGGCGCAAAAATCCCTCATGAAAACAAAATCAAAAATCTGGGAGTGTGGCTTGATCCCAATATGACCTTTGGACATCATGTTGATAAGTTCTGCTCCAAACTGATTGGTACGCTCATGTTTCTCAGTCAAACGTAAAAACAAACTCGACTTCAAGTCCAGACTTCTCGTAATCAGTGCTCTGATTTTTTCACATTTAAACTACTGCCCCACGAAAACATTACTCTCAGACATTGAACGCAGCATAAACTCCACCGCAAAAGTAGCTCACGATGGGAACTTTAGAAAGAGCGATCACGTGACACCAATTCTAAAGAAACTTGGGTGGCCGAACATTTATGAACAACTAGAACTGAGCGAAGAAATACGAGTTTTTAAAATTCAGAAGAAGCTCTCCTGTTCCAACGGTGTTGTGTTAACAACTCGAAAAACGGCCCATCAACGATCAACACGGAATGAAAATAACATCGACACAGAGTTCAGAAAAACAGAGATTACGGCCAAATTTTTCACTATTTCAGGTCTAAACAGCTTCAACAAGCTACCAGATGACATTCAGAATTGCGCAACCGTATCTTCTTTCAAGCAGAAATGTACCAGTCTACTGCTTGCCCGCAGGCAGGGGCAGGCAGAGTTAAACAATCGATGACGATTAACGCAAAACTGGTAACGTAAAACTATATTTTCCAGCTCACTCAGAGAGCATCAACACTACCATCCTGTCAACAAAACACTAACATAACCTCACATACTATGTTTCTCTGATCTCTCTTTCTATTTGTCTTTGTACAAATACTAGCTGCCAATTCAAACACGGCTGCGCTGTTACAGAATTTTGCAATTTCACCTCAGCGTGCCCTGTCCCTATTGACTTGACTTCGCATCGTTCTAGCTCTAAAATAAATTATTTGTGCCTTCGAGGACAATAGTTTTATACGCGAGGCAGATATATATGTTTCTTCGTGCATAAGGCGTGTACTCTGTTACCGTGCCGCAAAAATACCACACTGGTTGGTGTATGAATGCATTTTTTTTCTTATTTTATTTACTATGCCAGTTGTTCTCTAACTCACATAGATTCACCCATACCGTCGCATTCTTTGCTATTCAATTGGTTAGGCTGTGGGTCTGAATAAAGAATTCACACTAATTACTATGCAAAAGATATCAATGTCAAATAGAAACATCTTATTTCATCGGTATATAACGCACACATGTTGTGGACCTCAAACCTACCATGATAGCCCTTCCGTCGTGACACGTTCTTGAGAGCTTATTATTCCACGAGAATATCACACCGCACGTGCACGAGGAAACTTTTCTTGTTTTGTATATCATAATGATGATATTTTCTCTGCTTAATGTTTATTGTTTTGTCGGTGACTCTCTGTCTCACATAGACCCAACCATACCGTCGCATTCTTTGCTACCCAATGCATTAGGCGTATAGTTGAATTAGCGATTCCCACTCTAATTTACTATTATATAAAATATCCGAATATCAGATCGGAGCACCTTATGTCAACGGAATTCAGTGCATATTTATAGTGTACATTAAAACTTAACCCTGACAGCTTTCTCGTCGTGACATGTTTCGGCAAGAGTCTTGTTCGTATGTTCAGCTAGGAAAGTGAAAAGCCTCCCACCGCTCGAACACAGCTCCAATTACTCAGTTACAGGTTCTTATCTTGCTAATTTCACCTATCTTAGATTTACTCTGTATAAATTGATTGTTAAAAAGAATAACATAACATCTGTGCATAAATAAACTTTTCATTTATTTATTATTTATTTAATTATAATTACTGCCAATGCATTAATCTTTTGAAAGTTTGAATAAATCTCCCTAAATGATGTTTATTCTCCTATTCACCTATTTGCCTAAATTATTTTCCTCTTCGTAATGTCCATAACTGAGTCATTAACTGGTTCAGTTAATGGCAGTGGTGTTCATAGCCTTATTTGCTGACGTGTCCGATCGTATCAACAATGATTGTTGCTTATTGTACTCACCAGTCATTAGATATTTTCACTGAACTTACCGTTTATGGAAACGAATACATTTTTTTTACAAAAAAAAAATCAAGTACATGCCATCAATCATTTCACACATTTTTGCTTAAAGAAATAATAAATAAATACAAATATCTATTCGTGCACAAACGGAATGGTATTATATTTTGTATAACAATAGCACATGATTATCAGCCAAGATCATCAAATGGGATTAAGTAATAATATAGAAAACATCACACACAACGTGTAACTGAAAAAATGGGACCGCGTATGAAATGTATGCCATGACCAACGAACTATCTATTGTATACTTCAACAAACTAGTTGTAAACTACGCAATGAATATGAACACCTGATGACAAAGTATTACGATCAGACATTTGAATATTTTCAGAAAGTATCTCGTGGGTGTCCTTAATTCTGACAAGCCGTCTAATACATTAGGTAGCATGGCAATAATGTCGCCCACATACTCGCTTGGAACTAGATGCATGTTGGCGCAGCACTCTGCGTGACGTTGCAACTTATTCTCCTGCGTTAGAACACCAATAGCCAGATCATATTTAGGTTCCAGCAATAACAACACTTTTACTTGACTATTTGATAGCTGTGGGTGTCCGTGTCTATGCACTTTACTCAGGCAGTGAGGGTTCCGAAACAGAATACAATTTTTAGAAGAAAAGCAGAATAAACTGAAGATCGGCCAACACTCGATAATGGGTTACGCTTGAAGGTGCTTTCGATAGATGTCATTGGCAACCCGGTATAACCCTTCTGCTTAGAACCAAATTCTGTGATTTTTCCGTACGGAACTTAACCCGGTCTCTATTTTGTATCCGCACAGATATTTAGAGGAGCTTCCCTCTTCCATGTCGGATAACTGTGTTGTTCCAGAGCCTATAAACATTTCACAACCTTCATCGGTCTTTCCAATCATTGTCTTCATAAAGTGTGAAACATGGCTGAAAAATCCAAGCGCTTCAAGTTCATGAAAATATAATTTCGTTTTAGTCGCTGATCCTTATTTAACTACAGCCTAACGGTTTCCCAGCCAATAATCAGGTGACTGAAATGATGCCCTTGTCCTCAACCCATGAAAGAGAGTTGGTCCCGCTCACTGCAAATACGGTTTCACGTCCGTTTCGGTATTAGAGTGATCGAAGAAAGATGAAGTTTCGTATAGGACAGTCAAATAGCAACGATATACATTTACTTGAAATTAGTGAGGTTAATAAAAGACAAAGAGTTCAAAATAATATTTTCCGTCCCAAAACTTGTATCGACATCTGTTGACTTGCCAGATTGGCCTCTCAATTTGAGACGGAAGTAAGTGTTGCATGACGCGAAACACTTTGCTTCGCATTAACAATTCCAGACAAAATTCGAGCTGGATCAGCAAATTTGGCGACTGATACTTGCGACGGGTTTGTATTATGACCAAAGTATCACCGAGCTGAGGAGGAACCAGTGAAATGCAACCC
>SDVV010011468.1:0-15835 GCA_016164225.1 Gammarus roeselii | reverse complement strand
GGCATCAGGCTCTTGCACTGCCTCAGGTCCCCACACGGCATCAGGCCCTTGCGCTGCCTCAGGTCCCCACGGCATCAGGCCCTTGCACTGCCTCAGGTCTCCTCACGGCATCAGGTCCTCACACAGCCTCAGACCCCTTCACGGCATCGATCCCTTGTACTGCCTCAGGCCCCCTCACATCATCGGGTCCTTGCACTGCCTCAGGCCCATTCACGGCATCAGGCTATTGCACTGCCTCAGGTCTCCTCACGGCATCAGGCCCTTGCAATGCATCAGGCTCCCTCACGGCATCAGACCCTTGCCCTGCCTCAGGTCTCAACCAGCCTCAGGCCCTTGCACTGCCTCAGATCCTCGCTCGGCCTCAGGCCCTTGCACAGCCTCAGTCATCCTCACCTGATCAGGCCCTTGCACTGCCTCATACCACCTCACGGAAACAGGCCCTCGCACTGCCACAGGCCCTCTCACGGCATCAGGTCCTTGCACTGCCTCGGGTCCCCACTCAGCCTCAGGCCCTTGCATTGCCGTAGGCCCCCTCGCAGCATCAGGCCCTTGCACTGCCTCAGGCCACTCACGGCTTCAGGCATTTGTACTGCCTCAGGACCCCACACGGCATCAGGCCTCTTATACTGCCTCAGGCCCCTTCACGGTATCAGGACCTTGCACTGCCTCAGGTCCCCTATGGCATCAGGCCCTTTCACTGCCTCAATTCCCCATACGGCATCAGACCCTTGCACTGCCTCAGGCCCCCTCACGGCATCAGGCCCTTGCCCTGCCTCAGGTCTCCACACGGCCTCAGGCCTTTGCACTGTCTCAGGCCCCTCATGGCATCAGCCCCTTGAACTGCCTCATGCCCCCTCACGGCATCAGGCCCCTGCACTGCCTCAAACCCCCTCACGGCACCATGCCCTTGCACTGCCTCAGGCCCCCTCACGGCATCAGGCACTAGCCCTGCCTCAGGTCCCCTCATGGCATCAGGCAATTGAACTGCCTCAAGTCCCCCAAACGGCATCAGGTCCCTGAACTACCGACTTCAGGCTCTTGCACTGCCTCAGGTCCTCACTCGGCCTCAGGCTCTTGCACTGTGCCTCAGGCATCCTTACGGGATCATGCCCTTGCATTTCCTTAGACCCCTCTCACGGCATAAGGCTCTTGCACTGCCTCAGGTCCTCACTCGACCTCAGGCCCTTGCACTGCATCAGGCATCCCTACGAGATCAGGCCCTTGCATTGACTCTGGCCCCCTCACGGCATCAGGCTCGTGCAATGCCTCAGGTCCCCTACGGTATCAGGCCCTAGCATTGCCTCAGGTCCCCACACGGCTTCAGGCCCTTGCACTGCCTCAGACCTCCTCAATGCATCAGGCTCTTGCCCTGCCTCTGGTCTCCATTCGGCCTCAGGCCCTTGCACTGCCTCAGGACCCTCACGGCATCAGGCTCTTGAACTGAATCAGTCCCTCTCACGGCATCAGGCCCTTGAACTGCCTCCGGGCCCCTCACGGCATCCGACCCTTGCACTGCCTCACGTCCCCACATGGCCTCAGGCTCTTGCACTGCCTCAGATCGCCACACGGCCTCACGCCCTTGCACTGCCTCAAGTCCACTCACGGCATCAGGCCCTTGCACTGCCTTAGGTCCTCACACTGCCATAGGCCCTTGCACTGCCTCAGGTCCCCACACGGCCTCATGCCCTTGCACTGCCTCAAGCCCCCTCACGGCTTTAGGCCCTTGCAATGCCTCAGGTCCCCACACGGCATCAGGCGCTTGCACTGTCTCAGGTTCCCTCACGGCATCAGGCCCTTGAACTGCCTCAGGTCTATTCACGGCATCAGGCTCTTTTGCACTGCCTCAGGTCCTAACACGGCATCAGGCCATTGCGCTGTCTCAGGTCCCCACGGCATCAGGCCCTTGCACTGCCTCAGGTCTAATCACGGCATCAGGTCCTCACACTGCCTCAGACCCCTTCACGGCATCAGGCCCTTGCACTGCCTCAGGCCCCCTCACATCATCGGGTTCTTGCACTGCCTCAGGCCCATTCTCGGCATCAGGCTATTGCACTGCCTCAGGTCTCCTCACGGCATCAGGCCCTTGCACTGTCTCAGGTCCCCACATGCCCTCAGTCCCTCGCAATGCCTCAGGTCTCACCACGGCCTCAGGCTCTTGCACTGCCTCAGGCCCCCTCACGGCATCTGGCTCTTGCACTGCCTCAGGCATCCTCACGACATCAGGCCCTTGCATTGCCTCAGGTCCCCACAACGCCTCAGGCCCTTGCACTGCCTCAGGTACCCAAACGGCTTCAGGCCCTTGAACTGCTTCAGGTCCCCACTCGGCCTCAGGCCCTTGCATCGCCGTAGGCTCTTTCGCAGCATCAGGCCCTTGCACTGCCTCAGGCCCATCACGGAATCAGGCCCTTGCACTGCCTTAGGTCCTAAACTGCCTCAGGCCCCCTCACGGCATTAGGCCCTTGCACTGCCTCAGGTCCCCACATGCCCTCAGTCCCTAACACTGCCTCAGGTCTCCACACGGCCTCAGGCTCTTGCACTGCCTCAGGCCCCCTCACGGCATCAGGCCCTTGAACTGCATCAGGCCCTCTCACGGCATCAGGCCTTTGCACTGCCTCAGGGCCCCTCAGGGCATATTACCCTTGCACTGCCTCAGGTTCCAACACAGCCTCAGGCCCTTGCACTGCTTCAGGACCCTCACGGCATCAGGCCCTTGCACTGCCTCAGGTCCCCACACTGCCTCAGGGCCCCTCACGGCATCAGGCTCTTGTACTGCCTCAGGTTCCCACATGGTCTCATGCCCTCGCACTGCCTCAGGCCCCCTCACGGCATCAGGCTCTTGCAATGACTCAGGCCCCCTCACGGCATCAAGCCCTTGAGCTGCCTCATGCCCCCTCACGGCATCAGGCCCTAGCACTGCCTCAGGTCCCAACTCGGCCCGAGGCTCTTTCATTGCCGTAGGCCCCCTCCCGGCATCAGGCCCTTGCACTGCATTAGGCCCCTCACGGCATCAGACTCTTGTACTGCCTCAAGTCCCCACTCAGTATCAGGCCCTTGCACTGCCTCAGGCCCCCTCACGGCATCAGACCCTTGAACTGCATCTGGCCCTCTCACGGCATCAGGCCCTTGCACTGCCTCAGGGCCCCTCAGGGCATATTACCCTTGCACTGCCTCAGGTCCCAACACAGCCTCAGGCCCTTGCACTGCCTCAGGACCCTCACAGCATCATGCTCTATGACTGCATCAGGCCCCTCACGGCATCAGGCCCTTGCACTGCCCCAGGTCCACACACGGATCCAGGTCTTTGCACTGCCTCAGGTCCCCACACTGCCTCAGGGCCCCTCACGGCATCAGGCTCTTGTACTGCCTCAGGTCCCCACATGGTCTCATGCCTTCGCACTGCCTCAGGCCCCCTCACGGCATCAGGCTCTTGCAATGCCTCAGGCTCCTTCACGGCATTAGGCCCATGCACTGCCTCAGGCCCCCTCACGGCATCAAGCCCTTGAACTGTCTCATGCTTCCTCACGGCATTAGGCCCTTGCACTGCCTCATGCCCATTCACGGCATCAGGCCCTTGCACTGCCTTAGGTCCCAACTCGGCCTGTGGCTCTTTCATTGCCGTAGGCCCCCTCGCGGCATCAGGTTCTTGCACTGCATTAGGCCCCTAACGGCATGAGGCTCTTGTACTGCCTCTGGTCCGCACTCAGTATCAGGCCCTTGCCCTGCCAAAGGCCCCTCACGACATCAGGCCTTTGCACTGCCCCAGGTCCACACACGGCTTTTGGTCTTTGCACTGCCTCAAGCCCACTCACGGCATCAGGCCTTTGCACTGCATAAGGTCCCCACACTACATCAGGCTCCCTCACGGCATCAGGCCCTTGCACTGCCTCAGGTCCCCACACAGCCTCATGCCCTTGCACTGCCTCCCTCCCCTCACGGCATCAGGCCCTTGAACTGCCTCAGGCCCCCTCATGGCATCGGGCTCTTGCTCTGCCTCATGTCCCCACACGACATCAGGCCCTTGCACTGTGTCAGTCCCCTCACGTCATTAGGCCCTTGCACTGCCTCAGGTCCCCACACCGCCTCAGGCCCCCACACGGCATCAAGCTCTTGCACTGCCTTAGGTCACCTCACGGAATCAGGCCCTTGCACTGCCTCAGGTCTCCAAACTGCCTCAGGCCCCTTCACGGCATCAGGCTCTTGCACTGCCTCATGCCCCCTCACTGCAACAGGTCCTTACACTGCCTTAGGTCTCCACACGGCCTGAAGCTCTTGCACTGACTCAGGACCCTGACGGCATCAGGCCCTTGCACAGCCTCAGGTCCCCACACGGAATCAGGCCCTTGCACTGCCTCAGGCCCCTCACGGCATCAGGCCCTTAAACTGCATCAGGCCCTCTCACGGCATCAGGCATTTGTACTGCCTCAGGTCCCCACATGGTCTCATGCCCTCGCACTGCCTCAGGCCCCCTCACGGCATCAGGCCCTTGCAATGCCTCAGGCCCCTTCACGGCATCAGGCCGCCCCTGCACTGTCTCAGGCCCCCTCACGGCATCAGGCTCTTGCACTGCCTCATGCTCCCTCACTGCTACAGGTCCATACACTGCCTAAGGTCTCCACACGGCCTGAAGCTCTTGCACTGACTCAGGACCCTGACGGCATCAGGCCCTTGCACAGCCTCAGGTCCCCACACGGAATCAGGCCCTTGCACTGCCTCAGGTCCCCACACGGAATCAGGCCCTTGCACTGCCTCATGCCCCTCACGGCATCAGGCCCTTGAACTGCATCAGGCCCTCTCACGGCATCAGGCATTTGTACTGCCTCAGGTCCCCACACGGCATCAGGCCTTTTATACTGCCTCAGGCCCCTCACGGCATCAGGCCCTTGCACTGCCTCAGGTCCCCTTTGGCACCAGGTCCTTGCACTGCCTCAGGTCCCCACATGGCATCTGGCCCTTGCACTGCCTTAGGCCTCCTCACGGCATAAGCCCTTGCCCTGCTTCAGGTCTCCTCACGGCCTCAGGCCCTTGCACTGCCTCAGGCCCCTCACGGCATCAAGCCCTTGAACTGCATCATGTCCTCTCACGGCATCAGGCCCTTGCACTGCCTCAGGGCTCCTCACGGCATCAGACCCTTGTACAGCCTCACGTGTCCACACAGCCTCACGCCCTTGCACTGCCTCAGGCCCCCTAACGGCATTAAGCCATTACACTGCCTCACACCCCCTCACGAAATCAGGTACTTGCAATGCCTCAGGCCCCCTTGCGGCATCAGGCCCTTGCACTGCCTCAGGTCCCAACACAGCCTCATGCCCTTGCACTGAATCAGGCCCCTCACAACATCAGGCCCTTGCGCTGCCTCAGGTCTCCTCACGGCATCAGGCCCTTTGCACTGCCTCAGGGCCCCTCACAGCACCAGGGCATTGCACTGCCTCAGGTCCCCACACAGTCTCAGGCCTCGCACTGCCTCAAGTACCATCACGGCATCAGGCCCTTGAACTGCCTCAGGTCCCCACACGGCCTCATGCCCTTGCACTGCCTCATGCCCACTCACGGCATCAGGCCCTTGCACTGCCTTAGGTCCCCACACTGCCACAGCCCCCCTCACGGCATCAGGCCCATGAACTGCCTCAGGCCCCCTAACGGCGTCAGGCTCCTGCACTGCCTCAGGTTATAACACGACTTCAGGCTCTTGCAGTGCCTCAGGCCCCTCACGGCATTCGGCCCTTGCACTGCCTCAGGCCCCCTCATGGCAACAGGCCCTTGCACTGCCTCAGGTCCCCGAACAGAATCAGGTCCTCGCACTACCTCAATACCCCTCACGGCATCAGGCTCTTGCACTGCCTCAGCCCCCCGCACTGCATCAGGCCCTTGCACTGCCTAAGGCTCCCTCACGGCATCAGGCCCTTGAACTGCCTCAGGCTCCCTCACGGCATCAGGCTCTTGCACTGCCTTAGGCCCCCTCACGACATCAGGCCCTTGCACTGCCTCAGGTCTCAACACGGCCTCAGGTCTTTGCACTGCCTCAGGCCCCTTCTCGGCATCAGACCCTTGCACTGCCTCAGGTCCCCACACGGAATCAGGCCCTTGCACTGCCTCAGGCCATTCACGGCATCAGGCATTTGAACTGCATCAGGCCCTCTCATGGCATCAGGCATTTGTACTGCCTCAGGTCCCCACACGGCATCAGGCCTTTTATGCTGACTCAGGCCCTTCACGGCATCAGGCCCTTGCACCGCCTCAGGTCCCCTTTGGCACCAGGTCCTTGCACTGCCTCAGGTCTCCACATGGCATCAGGCCCTTGCACTGCCTCAGGCCCCCTCACGGCATCAGGCCCTTGCCATAGTTCAGGTCTCCACATGGCCTCAGGCCCTTGCACTGCCTCAGGCCCCTCACGGCATCAAGCCCTTGAACTGCATCAGGCCCTCTCACGGCATCAGGCCCTTGCATTGCATTAGGCCCCTCACGGAATCAGGCTCTTGTACTGCCTCATGTCCCCACTCAGTATCAGGCCCTTGCACTGCCTCAGGCCCCTTCACGGCATCAGGCACTTGCCCTGCCACAGGCCCCCTCACGGCATCAGGCCATGGCACTGCCCCAGGTACACACACGGCTTCAGGTCTTTGCACTGACTCAGGCCCCCTCACGGCATCAGGCCCTTGCACTGCCTCAGGTCCCCACACGGAATCAGGCCCTTGCACTGCCTCAGGCCCCTCACGGCATCAGGCCCTTAAACGGCATCAGACCCTCTCACGGCATCAGGCATTTGTACTGCCTCAGGTCCCCACACGGCATCAGGCCTTTTATACTGCCTCAGGCCCCTCACGGCATCAGGCCCTTGTACTGCCTCAGGTCCCCTTGGCACCAGGTCCTTGCACTGCCTCAGGTCCCCACATGGCATCAGGCCCTTGCACTGCCTCAGGCCCCCTCACGGCATCAGGCCCTTGCCCTAGTTCAGGTCTCCACACGGCCTCAGGCCCTTGCACTGCCTCAGGCCCCTCACGGCATCAAGCCCTTGAACTGCATCATGCCCTCTCACGGCATTAGGCCCTTGCACTGCCTCAGGGCTCCTCACGGCTACATACCCTTGTACAGCCTCACGTGTCCACACAGCCTCAGGCCCTTGCACTGCCTCAGGCCCCCTCACGGCATCAAGCCCTTACACTGCCTCAGACCCCCTCACGGCATCAGGTCCTTGCACTGCCTCAGGCCCCCTTACAGCATCAGGCCCTTGCACTGCCTCAGACCCCTCACGGCATCAGGTCCTTGCACTGCCTCAGGCCCCCTAACGGCATCAAGCCCTTTCACTGCCTCAGACCCCCTCACGGCATCAGGTCCTTGCACTGCCTCAGGCCCACTTACGGCATCAGGCCCTTGCACTGCCTCAGGCCTATTCACGGCATCAGGCTATTGCACTGCCTCAGATCCCCACACGGCATCAGGCCCTTGCGCTTCCTCAGGTCCCGACGGTATCAGGCACTTGCACTGCCTCAGGTCTCCTCACGGCATCAGGCCCTTGCACTGCCTCAGGCCCCCTCACGGCATCGGGCCATTGAACTGCCTCAGGTCCCCACACTGCCTCAGGGCCCCTCACAGCACCAGGGCCTTGCACTGCCTCAGGTCCCCACACAGTCTCAGGCCTCGCACCACCTCAATTACCATAACGGCATCAGGCCCTTGAACTGCCTCAGGTCCCCACGCGGCCTCATGCCCTTGCACTGCCTCATGCCCACTCACGGCATCAGGCCCTTGCACTGCCTTAGGTCCCCACACTGCCACAGCCCCCCTACGGCATCAGGCCCATGAACTGCCTCAGGCCCCCTCACGGCATCAGGCTCCTGCACTGCCTCAGGTTACCACACGGCTTCAGGCTCTTGCACTGCCTCGGGCCCCTCACGGCATTCGGCCCTTGCACTGCCTCAAGCCCCTGACGGCAACAGGCCCTTGCACTGCCTCAGGTCCCCGAACAGCATCAGGCCCTCGCACTACATCAAGCCCCCTCACGGCATCAGGCTCTTGCACTGCCTCAGGCCCCCTCACTGCATCAGGCCCTTGCACTGCCTAAGGCCCCCTCATGGCATCAGGCCCTTGAACTGCTTCAGGCCACCTCACGGCATCAGGCTCTTGCACTGCCTCAGGCCCCCTCACGACATCAGGCCCTTGCACTGCCTCAGGTCTCCACACGGCCTCAGGCCCTTGCACTGCCTCTGGCCACCTCATGGCATCAGACCTTTGAACTGCATCAGGCCCTCTCACGGCATCAGGCCCTTGCACTGCCTCAGGTCCCCACACGGCATCAGGCCCTTGCACTGCCTCAGGTCTCTACACGGCCTCAGGCCCTTGCACTGCCTCAGGCCCCTCACGGCCTCAGGCCCTTGAACTGCATCAGGCCCTCTCACGGCATCAGGCATTTGCACTGCCTCAAGTCCCCTACGGCATCATGTCTTCGCACTGCCTCAGGACCCCTCACGGCATCAGGACCTTTCACTGCCTTAGGTCCACACACCGCATCAGGTCTTTGCACTGCCTCAGGCCCCCTCAAGGCATCAGGCCTTTGAACTGCCTCAGGCCCATTCACGGCATCAGGCTCTTACACTGCCTCAGGTCCCCACACAGCATCAGGCCCTTGCTTTGCCTCAGGTCTCCTCACGTCATCAGGTCATTACACTGCTTCAGACCCCCTAACGGCATCAGGCCCTTTCACTGCCTCAGGCCCCCTCACCTCATCAGCCCCTTGCACTGCCTCAGGCCCATTTACGGCATCAGGCTCTTGCACTGCCTCAGGTCCCAACACGGCATCAGGCCCTTGCACTGCCTCAGGCCCCCTCACGGCATCGGATCATTGCACTGCATTAGGTCCCCACACTGCCTCAGGGCCCCCCACAGCATCGGTGCCCTGCACTGCCTCAGGTCCACACACAGTCTCAGGCCTCGCACTGCATCAGGTCCCATCACAGCATCAGGCCCTTGGAATGCCTCAGGTCCCCACAGGACCTCAGGCCCTTGCACTGCCCCAAGCCCACTCAAGGCATCAGGCCCTTGCACTGCCTTTGGTCCTTACACTGCCTGAGGCCCCCCACGGCATTAGGCCCTTGCAATGCCTCAGGTCCCAACACGGCCTCAGGCCCTTGCACTGCCTCAGGCCCCTAACGGCATCAGGCCCTTGAACTGCCTCAGGCCCCCTCACGGCATCAGGCTCTTGCACTGCCTCAGGCCCCCTCACGGCAACAGGCCCTTGCACTGCCTCAGGTTCCCAAACGGCATCAGGCCCTTGCACTGCCTCAGGCCCCTCACAGCATCAGACCCTTGCACTGCCTCAGGTCCCCACACTGCCTCAGGCCCTTGCACTGCCTCAGGCCCCTCACAGCATCAGACCCTTGCACTGCCTCAGGTCCCCACACTGCCTCAGACCCCCTCACGGCATGAGGCCCTTGCATTGCCTCAGGTCCTTACACGCTCTCAGGCCCTCACACTGCCTCAGGCCCCCGCTCGGCATCAGGCTCTTGCACTACCTCAGGCCACCTCACGGCATCATGCCCTTGTTCTGCCTCAGGCCCCTCACAGCATCAGGCCCTTGCACTGCCTCGGGTCCCAAACTGCCTCAGGCCCCTTCACGGCATCAGGCCCTTGCATTGCCTCAGGTCCCCACACGGCATCAGGCCCTTGCACTGCCTCAGGTCCCCTCACGGAATCAGGCTCTTGCACTACATCAGGCTCCTCACGGCATCGATCCCTTGCACTGCCTCAGGTCCCCACACTGCCTCATGGCCCCTCACAGCATCGATGCCCTGCACTGCCTCAGGTCCACACACAGTCTCAGGCCTCGCACTGCCTCAGGCCCCCTCACGGCATCAAGCCCTTGAACTGCCTCATGCCCCCTCACGGCATTAGGCCCTTGCACTGCCTCATGCCCCCTCACGGCATCATGCCCTTGCACTGCCTCAGGTCCCAACTCGGCCTATGGTTCTTTCATTGCCGTAGGCCCCCTCGCGGTATCAGGCCCTTGCACTGCATTAGGCCCCTCACGGCATCAGGCTCTTGTACTGCCTCAGGTCCCCACTCAGTATCAGGCCCTTGCACTGCCTCAGGCCCCCTCACGGAATCAGGCACTTGCCCTGCCACAGGCCCCCTCACGGCATCAGGCCATTGCACTGCCCCATGTCCACACACGGCATCAGGCCCGGGCATTGCCTCAGGTCCACACACGGCATCAGGCCCTTGCACTGCCTCAGGGCCCCTCAGGGCATAATACCCTTGCACTGCCTCAGGTCCCAACACAGCCACAGGCCCTTGCACTGCCTCAGACCCCTTCACGGCATCAGGCTTTTGCACTGCATCAGGCCCCTCACGGCATCAGGCCCTTGCACTGCCCAGGTCCACACACGGCATCAGGCCCTTGCATTGTCTCAGGCCCCTCACGGCATCCGGCCCTTGAACTGCATCAGGCCCTCTCACGGCATCAGGCATTTGCACTGCCTCAGGTCCCCACACGGCATCAGGCCTTTTATACTGCCTCAGGCCAATCACGACATCAGGCACTTGCACTGCCTCAAGTCCCCTACGGCATCAGGTCCTTGCACTGCCTCAGGTCCCCTCATGGCACCAGGCCCTTGCCCTGCTTCAGGTCTCCACATGGCCTCAGGCCCTTGCACTGCCTCAGGCCCCTCACGGCATCAAGCCCTTGAACAGCATCATGCCCTCTCACGGCATCAGGCCCTTGCACTGCCTCAGGGCTCCTCACGGCATCAGACCCTTGTACAGCCTCACGTGTCCACACAGCCTCAGGCCCTTGCACTGCCTCAGGCCCCCTAGCGGCATCAAGCCCTTACACTGCCTCAGACCCCCTCACGGCATCAGGCCCATGCACTGATTCAGGCCCCCTCTCGGCATCAGGCCCTTGCCCTGCCTCAGGTCTCCACACGTACCCAGGCCCTTGCACTGACTCAGGCCCTCAACGGAATCAGGCACTTGATCTGCATCAGGCCCTCTCTCGGCATCACGCCTTGCACTGCCTAAGATCTCCCACGGCATCAGACCCTTGCACTGCTTCACGTCCCCACACAGCCTAAGGCCCTTGCACTGTCGCAGGCCCCCTCACGACATCAGGCTCTTGCACTGCCTCAGGACCCCTCACGGCATCAGGACCTTGCACTGCCTTAGGTCCACACACGGCATCAGGTCTTTGCACTGCCTCAGGCCCCCTCAAGGCATCAGGCCCTTGCACTGCCTCAGGCCCATTCACGGCATCAGGCTCTTACACTGCCTCAGGTCCCCACACAGCATCAGGCCCTTGCATTGCCTCAGGTCTCCTCACGGCATCAGACCATTACGCTGCTTCAGACCCCTTCACGGCATCAGGCCCTTTCACTGCCTCAGGCCCATTCACAGCATCAGGCCCTTGCACTGCCTCAGGCCCTCACACGGCATCGGACCATTGCACTGCCTTAGGTCCCCACACTGCCTCAGGGCACCTCAGAGCATCGGTGCCCTGCACTGCCTCAGGTCCACACACAGTCTCAGGCCTCGCACTGCCTCAGGTCCCATCACGGCATCAGGCCCTTGAAATGCCTCAGGTCCCCACAGGGCCTCAGGCCCTTGCACTGCCTCAGGTCCCAACTCGGCCTATGGCTCTTTCATTGCCGTAGGCCACCTCGCGGCATCAGGCCCTTGCACTGCATTAGGCCCTTCACGGCATCAGGCTCTTGTACTGCCTCAGGTCCCCACTCAGTATCAGGCCCTTGCACTGCCTCAGGCCCCCTCGCGGCATCAGGCACTTGCCCTGCCACAGGCCCCCTCACGGCATCAGGCCCTTGCACTGCCCCAGGTCCACACACGGCATCAGGCCCTTGCCTTGCCTCAGGTCCCCACACGGCATCAGGCCCTTGCACTGCCTCAGGGCCCCTCAGGGCATAATACCCTTGCACTGCCTCAGGTCCCAACACAGCCTCAGGCCCTTGCACTGCCCCAGGCCCCTTCACGGCATCAGGCTCTTGCACTGCATCAGGCCCCTCGCGGCATCAGGCCCTTGCACTGCTCCTGGTCCACACACAGGATTCAGGTCTCTGCACTGCCTTAGGCCCCCTCACGGCATCAGGCCTTTGCAATGCCTCAGGTCCCAACACGGCATCAGAACCTTGCACTGCCTCAGGTTTCCTTCGGCACCAGGTCCTTGCACTGCCTCAGGTCCCCACATGGCATCAGGCCCCTGCACTGCCCCAGGCCCCTCTCGGTATCAGGCACTTGCCCTGCCTCAGGTCCCCTCACGGCATCAGGCCCTTGCCCTGCTTCAGGTCTCCACTTGGCCTCAGGCCCTTGCACCGCCTCAGGCCCCTCACGGCATCAAGCCCTTGAACTGCATCATGCCCTCTCACGGCATCAGGCCCTTGCACTGCCTCAGGGCTTCTCACGGCATCAGACCCTTGTACAGCCTCACGTGTCCACACAGCCTCAGGCCCTTGCACTGCCTCAGGCCCCCTAACGGCATCAAGCCCTTACACTGCCTCAGACCCCCCTCATGGCATCAGGCCCTTGCACTGCTTCAGGCCCCCTCTCGGCATCAGGCCCTTGCCCTGCCTCAGGTCTCCACAAGTACCCAGGCCCTTGCACTGACTCACGCCATTAACGGCATCAGGCCCTTGATCTGCATCAGGCCCTTGATCTGCATCAGGCCCTCTCTCGGCATCAGGCCCTTGCACTGCCAAATATCTCCCACGGCATCAGACCCTTGCACTGCTTCACGTCCCCACACAGCCTAAGGCCCTTGCACTGCCGCAGGCCCCCTCACGGCATCAGGCTCTTGCACTGCCTCAGGACCCCTCACGGCATCAGGACCTTGCACTGCCTTAGGTCCACACACGGCATCAGGTCTTTGCACTGCCTCAGGCCCCCTCAAGGCATCAGGCCCTTGCACTGCCTCAGGCCCATTCACGGCATCAGGCTCTTACACTGCCTCAGGTCCCCACACAGCATCAGGCCCTTGCACTGCCTCAGGTCTCCTCACGGCATCAGGTCCTCACGCTGCTTCAGACCCCCTCACGGCATCAGGCCCTTTCACTGCCTCAGGCCCATTCACAGCATCAGGTTCTTGCACTGCCTCAGGTCCCAACACGGCATCAGGCCCTTGCACTGCCTCAGGCCCTCACACGGCATCGGACCATTCCACTGCCTTAGGTCCCCACACTGCCTCAGGGCACCTCACAGCATCGGTGCCCTGCACTGCCAAAGGTCCACACACATTCTCAGGCCTCGAACAGCCTCAGGTCCCATCACGGCATCAGGCCCTTGAAATGCCTCAGGTCCCCACAGGGCCTCAGGCCCTTGCACTGCCCCATGCCCACTCAAGGCATCAGGCCCTTGCACTGCCTTTGGTCCTTACACTGCCTCAGGCCCCCCACTGCATTAGGCCCTTGCAATGCCTCAGGTCCCCACACGGCCTCAGGCCCTTGCACTGCCTCAGGCCCCTCACGGCATCAGGCCCTTAAAGTGCCTCAGGCCCCCTCACGGCATCAGGCTCTTGCACTGCCTCAGGCCCCCTCACGGCAACAGGCCCTTGCACTGCCTCAGGTTCCCAAACGGCATCAGGCCCTTGCACTGCCTCAGGCCCCTCACGGCATCAGGCCCTTGCACTGCCTCAGGTCCCCACACTTCCTCAGACCCCCTCACGGCCTGAGGCCCTTGCATTGCCTCAGGTCCTTACACGCTCTCAGGCCCTCACACTGCTTCAGCCCCCCACTCGGCATCAGGCTCTTGCACTACCTCAGACCCCCTCACGGCATCATGCCCTTGCACTGCCTCAGGCCCCTCACGGCATCAGGCCTTTGCACTGCCTCGGGTCCCAAACTGCCTCAGGCCCCTTCACGGCATCAGGCCCTTGCATTGCCTCAGGTCCCCACACGGCATCAGGCCCTTGCACTGCCTCATTTCCCCTCACGGAATCAGGCTCTTGCCCTGCATCAGGCCCCTCACGGCATCAATCCCTTGCACTGCCTCAGGTCCCACACTGCCTCAGGGCCCATCACAGCATTGGCGCCCTGCACTGCCTCAGGTCCACACACAGTCTCAGGCCTCGCACTGCCTCATACCCCTCACGGCATCAAGCCCTTGAACTGCCTCATGCCCCCTCACGGCATTAGGCCCTTGCACTGCCTCATGCCTTCACGGCATCAGGCCCTTGCACTGCCTCAGGTCCCAACTCGGCCTATGGCTCTTTCATTGTCGTAGGCCACCTCGCGGCATCAGGCCCTTGCACTGCATTAGGCCCTTCACGGCATCAGGCTCTTGTACTGCCTCAGGTCCCCACTCAGTATCAGGCCCTTGCACTGCCTCAGGCCCCCTCGCGGCATCAGGCACTTGCCCTGCCACAGGCCCCCTCACGGCATCATGCCCTTGCACTGCCCCAGATCCACACACGGCATCAGGCCCTTGCATTGCCTCAGGTCCCCACACGGCATCAGGCCCTTGCACTGCCTCAGGGCTCCTCAGGGCATAATACCCTTGCACTGCCTCAGGTCCCAACACAGCCTCAGGCCCTTGCACTGCCCCAGGCCCCTTCACGGCATCAGGTTCTTGCACTGCATCAGGCCCCTCACGGCATCAGGCCCTTGCACTGCCCCAGGTCCACAAACAGGCTTCAGGTATTTGCACTGCCTCAGGCCCCCTCACGGCATCAGGCCTTTGCAATGCCTCAGGTCCCAACACGGCATCAGACCCTTGCACTGCCTCAGGTTTCCTTCGGCACCAGGTCCTTGCACTGCCTAGGTCCCCATATGGCATCAGGCCCCTGCACTGCCTCAGGCCCCTCTCGGCATCAGGCACTTGCCCTGCCACAGGCATCCTCACGGCATCAGGCCCTTGTACTGCCTCAGGTCCACACACGGCTTCAGGTCTTTGCACTGCCTCAGGCCCCCTCACGGCATCAGGCCCTTGCACTGCCTCAGGTCACCACATGGAATCAGGCCCTTGCATTGCCTCAGGCCCCTCAAGGCATCAGGCCCTTGAACTGCATCAGGCCCTCTCACGGCATCAGACATTTGTACTGCCTCAGGTCCCCACACGGCCTCAGGCCTTTTATACTGCCTCAGGCCCCTCACGGCATTAGGCCCTTGCACTGCCTCATGTCCCTTTGGCACCAGGTCCTTGCACTGCCTCAGGTCCCCACATGGCATCAGGCCCTTACACTGCCTCAGGCCCCCTCACGGCATCAGGCCCTTTCCCTGCTTCAGGTCTCCACACGGCCTCAGGCCCTTGCACTGCCTCAGGCCCCTCACGACATCAGGTCCTTGCACTGCCTCAGGCCCCCTACGGCATCAGGCCCTTACACTGCCTCAGGCCTATTCACGGCACAGGCCATTGCACTGCCTCAGGGCTCCTCACGGCATCAGACCCTTGTACAGCCTCACGTGTCCACACAGACTCAGGCCCTTGCACTGCCTCAGGCCCCCTAACGGCATCAAGCCCTTACACTGCCTCAGACCCCTCACGACATCAGGTCCTTGCACTGCCTCAGGCCCCTTACGGCATCAGGCCCTTACACTGCCTCAGGCCTATTCACGGCATCAGGCCCTTGCACTTCCTCAGGTTCCGACGGTATCAGGCCCTTGCACTGCCTCAGGTCTCCTCATGGCATCAGGCCCTTGCACTGTCTCAGGCACCCTCATGGCATCGGACCATTGCACTGCCTTAGGTCCCCACACTGCCTCAGGGCCACTCACAGCATCAGTGCCTTGCACTGCTTCAGGTCCCCTCACAGTCTCAGGCCTCGCACTGCCTCAGGTCCCATCAAGCTATCAGGCCCTTGAAATGCCTCAGGTCCCCACACGGCCTCAGGTTCTTGCACTGCCCT
>SDVV010011467.1:0-15837 GCA_016164225.1 Gammarus roeselii | reverse complement strand
GGGTGGTGGTGCTTGGATGCCAGTTTTGGGAGAAAGACTTACTGCGGACATTACCAGGGAAGAGGTACAGGAGGCGGTGGACGCAATGAAAGCAGGGAAAGCCCCTGGTTTGGATGGAGTTGCGACCGAGTGCCCAAAGAAGGGTGGAGTAACGATTGTCCAATGGTTGGTGAGGTTACTGAACTTGTGTTTTGCGGCAGGCGTGGTACCGAGTGAGTGGGGTAGTGCCTGCATTGTTCCGCTATATAAGGGCAAAGGAGATAGAAATGAATGCTGCAACTTGAGAGGTATCAGTCTGTTATGTGTTGTTGGTAAGTTGTACGGGAGAGTGCTGATCAAAAGGATTAGAGACAGTAATGACTGCGCAATTGGAGAGGAACAGTGTGGCTTTAGGAGTGGTAGAGGGTGTACCGATCAGATATTTGCAGTGAGACAGGTATGTGAGAAGTACCTTGCCAAAGAAAAGGATGTGTTCTGGGCCTTCATGGATCTGGAGAAGGAATACGACAGAATTGACAGGGAAGCACTGTGGAAGGTGTTGCGTTTGTATGGAGTGGGCGGACATCTGTTGAAAGCAGTGCAGAGTTTCTATGCTGACAGCCGAGCATTTGTCAGAGTGGGGAGCAAGGTGAGTGATTGGTTCACAGTGAAAGTGGGACTAAGACAGGGCTGCATGATGTCTCCCTGGCTGTTCAACCTCTTTATGGACGGAGTGGTCAGGAAGGTGAACGCGAGTGTGCTGGGTCGTGGCTTGTAACTCTTGGAAGCGAATGGGCGGAGTTGGCAGTTGAGCCAGTTGCTATTTGCTGATGATTTGGCCCTGGTTGCAGATTCGGAGGAGAAGCTATGTAGGCTAGTGTCTGAGTTTGGTAGAGTGTGTGAGAAGAGGAAGCTTTGAGTGAACGTGGGTAAGAGTAAATTAATGAGATGCTCGAGGACTGTTGATGCAAGCAAAATTAGTGTCGATCTAAATGGAGAGCTCTTGGAGGAAGTTCAGTGTTGTAAGTATCTGGGCTCCCATGTGGAGAAAACTGAACTAGTGGAAACTGAAGTGAAGGCGCGAGTGAAGGAGAAATGTAAAGTGTTGGGTGCACTGAAGAGTGTAATGAGCTGTAGGACGTTGGGGATGGAAGCAAAGAGAAGGCTGTATGAGGGTGTTGTTGTCCCAACTGTGCTCTACGGAGCTGAGGCTTGGGGGGTGAGAGCAGAGGAGAGAAGAAGGTTGAATGTTTTCAAGATGAAATGTTTGAGGAGCATGGCTGAAGTAACAATGAGAGACCGGGTCACCAACGACGTGGTTCAAATCAGAACAGGGATGGTGAAAATGTTGAAGAGAACAGAGTGGATTCGCGTGTACTGAGATGGTTCGGGCACATGGAGAGGATGGATGAAGGGAGATCGGTGAAAAGGGTGATGAATGCCAAGGCAAGTAGTCGCAGGCCTAGAGGTAGACCGAAGTTTGGGTGGATAGATGGTCTGAAGCAGGCGTTGGGAAGTAGAGACATGAATGTGGAGGTGGCGAGAGAGCGTGCAATGAACAGGTGTGAGTGGAGAATGGTTGTGAATGGTTGATTTTGACGCTGCTCTGATGTGCTTTCCCGTTCTTGGCATCCTGCTGTTGGGGTGGTCGCGGGTGGGGGGGGCCGGCCATTATGACGCGGCGGGTGTAAACCAGTGAAAACTGTCGGGTCCTGCTGCTGATGACGGTTCCTTGGTGCATTTGGGACCCAGAGTGTAAGTTGAGGGGCTACAGGCCGGACCCTTTAGCACAAAACGGCTAAGTTGTATGAGTGTGAGCGTATGAGGGTGTTAGATGCGCCTTGCCGTCGGCCACCCCCCTTTCTGGGGGATGCGGCCTAGTGTCTGTATCTGTATCTAATCGGTAGCGCTAGGTCACATGAAAGGAAAATCAAAAAAAGCAAGAGGGCACCTACTCATGAAGACTGAACACCCCTATTAACTTTCATGGAAACAGTAGTAGAGTAGTAGAAGGGCTACATGACCACTGTTGGTTACATCTTACAGCAAAATGTTAGAATTATAAATTCTAGGCACAAAATAAGATACCAAAACACCAAAATTGACCCAAACCAACACAAATTTATCGGTCATGTACGCTCAAAATCAGAATTCATATATGCACAAACTCATAAATAACAAAATCAGAATCTGCAAAATAATTGAAATTTTGTCCTATCGCTGATATGGGCATGAAAGATTATGTGGGCATGGGTCATACATAATTACAATTCATTCCAAAACATGTAATTATTGTTCGCGGCGGCAGAGGCCACAGCACCAGCAATTTTACAATACAATCCTAAACACATAAACATGCCTGCGCCACATACATCCAGTCACTGCCACGTGTGGGATTTTATACGTAAATAATGAAATGTAAACAAGATAAGAAATTAAAATACATGAAGGCGTGGAGGCGGTGGCGTTGCTGGTGGACGTGCTGGGGGCCTCGGCGTTTGTGCTGATGACTGCAATCGTGGTGCTGGTGTCCGCGGGCACTAATCTACTAAATGAAACATTTGAAGCAAACTCTTGGAATTAATGATACTCAGCAGGCGTAGAGAGACATGGCTCAAATTCTCGACGAGAACAATTATTGATGTTCAATCCACGTGACGGCGCTCTCCCATGCTTGAACCTAAAGTTCCAATTGTCTGTTTGGCAAATTTACTTCATAGCAGAACCTCACTATATCAATTTATGTTAATCATCGGGAATAGTAATTGAAGCAGATTTACTTATGTTAACTCACTTTAAACGGAAGACCAACTCACAGTAGTTATAATAACAGTGACAACAAATGTTATTACATTAATAAATCACAACAACAACTATCACTCGCTGGGCCAAGCGCAACATCCGGCTACAGATATCCTCTCTAACGCCACTGCGTAAGGTTACTTAACCCATTTTTTGCTCTACAAGGCTGCTCTATATACAAGCACTCTTCCGGCGGGGCAGCGCCCTACTGTTTTAAATAGGCAGTGCTCTCTGGGCACATTCCCGGAAGTCTTTGTAATTTCACCAAACAGAACGATTAGCTCTTCACCAACTCTATAGTAGCAGGTAGTACGCTAAGTATGAGTTGGCCCTTTGCACACTTTTATAACACCAAAAAAAACATGATGCTACATATGCTATACCTTAATCAAAGTACTACATCTTTAATAACACATGCACAATAGGGATGTTAGCTAATTAGTTATCTAATTACATTCTGCCTCCCGGGTTAGGACAGGAAATGATCATTCGAAGATGGCTTAGGAATGCCACTGTCTGCTCCATCAAATCAGCCGGACAATTAACAATGCGTAGAGCGGATGCATTTGTGACAACTTTATCCACGCCCCGCTGTTGATGCACAAAGAAACATATATCTAGATTATGATGAAACAATGCATACAAATGCACACTACACATAACCGCTAGCACGCGTAATGGCAGGCTGAGGCTATCAGCCTAATTGAGAGAGTTGGGCGAACAGGAACGCCATCAAGATTCAATTGTCCTCAGAGGTTTCCAGACTGGCAGTGCTGAGGTTGTGAAGGAGAATTTTTTCAAAGTTTGCTTGGCCCTGGACATCGGAGAAGTTGAACTCAGTGGACTTGTGAGAGTTGGCAAAACCAGCTTGTTTTTTAGAGCTAAAGTTCTGGATTGTGATCGGAGAAGGATGTTTCTAGGTGGTGCCAAGAATTTAAGATTCATGGATGAGTTTAGGTCTGTTTTCATACAGAGAGACTTGACCTACAGACAGCGACAGGAGATTATTACTAGAAGGGCAGCTGTTGGGGGTGGGGCGACGGCTGCAAACCGGGGTGCGGCTGGGCGTGAAGGTGGTGGCGTTGCTGGTGGTCGTGCTTTGGGCCTCGGTGTTTGTGCTGATGACTGCAATAGTGGTGCTGGTGTCCGCGGAGGAGGTTCTGTTGTCCGCGGAGGCGGTCGTGGTGGCCGCGGTGGCGGTTTACATGACCGCGGTGGCGGTTTAGATGGCCGCGGTGGCGGCTCTGGTGGCCGCGGTGGTGTCTTCGATGGCGCTCTGGTGGCCTCGGTGGCGTTTCCATTGAGGGGGCTGCTGTCTGCCGCGGGTGGCTGCGGAAGTGGTGCTGTGGGTGTTAGGTCTATCAATTGTTGGGGGTCTCTGCTGTCATCGGTCTCCCAGTTTTCATTGCTGAAGATTGGCCAGGTGAATGTTACGAACAGAATAGATTTTATTTCTGAAAAAAGGGGGGAGGTGTTTGTGATTAGTGAGACTTATCTTGTAAGCTCGGTTTGCTCTTCTTCTGTTGATGTTCATGGGTTTTCTGTTGTAAGAGCAGATTTGCATACTGGAGTGAGAAAACACGGTGTTTGTATATATTTGAAAAAATCACAGAACACAGAAGTATGAGGAGGTTAGTCTGGACTTGCCAAATGTAGCAGCAGTCTTTCTGGTTCAACTTGATTTATGGATTTTTGCTGTTTATAGACCTCCATTATATGGTGATCAGGAAAATCTTGATCTGATTAGTTTTATTAGTGACTTCTGTGATGGTCGTGAGGTGATCCTGTTGAGGGATTTCAACCTGCCCTCGGCTTGGTGGTCGGATGAGTTAGTGCAGGAAGAGAATGTTAACTTGATGGATCAACTGTTTTTGGATTGCTTTTCATCTTGTGGCTCACATCAGTCGGTGAGGGAGCAGACTTTTCTCTTGTCCGGTAACATACTGGATTTATTTTTCACAAGCAAGCCAGATCGTGTTGGGTATGTTGTGGTTTTGGCTCCCCTTTTCCAAGGTGTGCTCACTCGCCTGTTATTTGTGATTACTTGTTTGTGAATGTCTTGGAGCCTGATGGTGCAAGACACCCAAGCTCGGAAGTATTCATGGCACCGGGGTAACTACGGCGCTAGTTCCTAAGCATTAGCAAGAATTGTATGGCCTCTCGAATTTGTTTACCTGGGTGTTTGTGTGGCATATAGTGTGATCCTAGCTATACTGAGGAGTCAGATAGACTTACATAAGCCTCTTGCTGGAGACTCGCCTAAGGCACCATGGTCTGTGAGGAGAGCAAATGCGTGGGATGAGTACAATATTTCAAAAAGGAGGTTTGGCAGAAATTATCGAAACACTTTGGAGTCACTAGCTACCTTTATTGATCTCAACTGTAAGTTTCAAAATCATGATTTGTTCTGCCGATCTGAGTTCGAGGAATACCTTATGCAACCGTATTGTGACTCCCCAAAGCTGTTCCATGCTTATATACGCAGGAAGAAGAAAGATCGTCTTGAGATTGGACCACTTTGAAATGCAGGTGGACAGCTGGTTTACTATTCACTGAAGATGGCTGAACTCTTGTCATCTGCCTTCTCTGATGTTAATAGCGAGGATGCTCATCCCAATCCTGCTCCTTACCAGTTATTTGATGGCAAAATGAGTGAGTTTGCCGTAAGGTCTCAGAATGTTCATGACGTTCTGGCGGGGCTCAATGTTGGTTCAGCAATGGTCATGGATGGACTCCATCCAAAGTTACTAAAGGAGTGTGCTGTGCAATTGACACAGCCTCTCTTTATAATCTTTAGTCTTTCTCTGTAGAATGGAATGCTTCCTGATGCATGGAAGAGTTCATTGGTGATTCCAATTTTTAAAAGTAAATCTAGATATGATCCCCTCAACTATCGTCCAGTTAGCCTTACCTCTATTTGCTGCTAATCAATGGAGAGGATTATTGCTGCTGAGCTGGTGGACTATTTTGAGTCTTACCAGCTCCTTTCTTCCAGACAGTTCGGATGTAGGAAGGCTAGATCAACAGTAGATCAGATGTTGCTGGTCTATTCGGATGTAGTTGAGTCTGTTGATGCTGGTTTGGTGTAGATATGGCCATGCTCGATTTTTCAAAGGCATTTGATGTTTTTTCCATCACATTTGGCTTCTGAAGTTGCAGACACTTTGAGTTTTTGAGGTTGTGGTGAGGTGGATTGTTAGTTTTCTTCATTATCGAATTATGTGTGTTGGCGTTGATGGAGTGAATAGTGAGCCGAGGGATGTTCTGAGTGGGGTTCCACAGGGTTCAGTCTTGGGTCCAGTCCTCTTTCTCATGAATGTTAATTTTTTGACGGATGGCCTTGTATCAAAGTTTGGCGCAGTTGCTGATAATAATATTTATTTGTCTTTCCAACGTCATGATGTTGTTGGTGGTGTGTCTGCTTTGCAGGGAGACCTTGACAAACTATTCCAACCTGCATCTTCATGGAATTTGTCATTGAACCCTAGCAAGTGTGTTGTTTTACATTCCAGATGACGTTTTGCTGGTTGGATTGGTCCCAGTGTAGAGGCTGTTTACACTTCTGGGGGTGCTCGTTTGGAGTTCTTCCTAGTTCATCGCGATTTGGGAGTTCATCTGGATGTTGGTCTTGAGTTTCATAACTATGTCAGAGAAGTTGTGAGACGAGCTGCTGGTCTTTGTAGTGATTTGCTTAGGTCGACAGTTGAGAGAAGCCCAAATTTTATAGTCACACTCTTTGTGGCACATGTCAGACCAATTCTTGATTACTGCTCCTGTGTGTGGAATCTTGGTTATGTCTGTGTTCAAGGTCGCTGGATGGTAGGACGCGGGGACACAAGCACAAACTCTTGATGCCCACCTGCTCTGTGGATGTGGCAAGGAGGTTTTTTAATGTTCAATGCATTAGGATATGGAATGAGCTGCCTGCTGCTGTTGTCAAGTCTGTGATCATTTCTGCTTTCAAGGCAGGGTTGGCTGAGTTCATGGAGAATAGGTTACTTGAGTGCTAGGGTCTTGCGTTCCCAGTCGTGTTGGCTAGTCTGTGGTGTGATTCGTCCTGTTGTTTGTTTCTGTTTTTTTTATAAATGTATATGTATTTGCTTTCATGGTTTTCTGCGGGATTGTAGTTGTGCTTTGAGTTTTATTTTCTGGAAGTTAATGGTGCCCATTCCTTCCAACATCTTCCCGTTGTCGTTCTGCAAAGTATTTGTAGGTGCTGGCGCGCATGGCTGTGCTGGCCTCTCCTGGCTTGGTACACCTGACGACTGGGTATTCTTAGTTCTTGGGGGGGGCGGCAAAGGTAAGAATCATATCGTATTTGGTGACAATAGAGTCCATCATTGCATGTAGGTAGTCCCAATTCATATTATCCGCCAAAAACATGCATCAAAGAATGTTAGTGTTTGGATGGGCCTACGTAAGTTGGAGAGCTCATATATATACAGAGGGAATGGTATTATTGTACTGTCATGAATCTATATAGATACACACATTTATGTTACATAAGAGTATGTATACACAAATTTTAGGTACATTTGATGGTGGGTACACAAATTTAGAATACATATGATGATGGGTCAGGACCTTATAGCATTCATCACATCATATAACAGTAAATGAACCCGTGAGTGACTGGCAGCAAACATCCCATTTATAGCTAAGCTCAAGTACCAACCCCTCTGAACCCTGACAAGAAACCATTGATGTAACTAAATATATTTAAAGTATATGATAATTATGCGTTTTGTCCCAATGACACATAGTATTGCGATCAGACAGTATCTTTTTATAACATAATTGATTAGTTATCTGCTTGATACGTTGGTTAGCAAAGGTTGTCAGGTTGTGTGTGGGTGTCAAAGTCAAAGGTACAGAGCACGCTTAGGTTAAATGGCTGGATATGGCAAAAGGGCAGCCTTGTTTGAATTAACAGTTACTATTCGTTCAACGACAAATAAAAAGAAAAATCGGAGGAACATAGTGTGTGAGTTTGTGTTAGTGTTTTGTTGGTAGAGTGACGGTGTTGATACTATGTGC
This sequence comes from Gammarus roeselii, assembly GCA_016164225.1. Lineage (NCBI taxonomy): Eukaryota > Metazoa > Arthropoda > Malacostraca > Amphipoda > Gammaridae > Gammarus > Gammarus roeselii. Next base: position 8,019 of record SDVV010011467.1, on the reverse strand, counting down.
AAGCTGGAAAATATAGTGTTATGTTATCAGTTTTGTGTGGATTGTCATCACTTATTTTGCTCCGCCTGCCCCTACCTGCATGCAAGCAGTAAAGTTGCACATTTCTGCTTGAAAGAGGATAAGGTTGCGCAATTCTGAATGTCAGTTGGTAAATTTGTGAAACATTTGGGACCTGAAACAGTGAAAGCTTTGGCCCCAGTCTATGTTCTTCTGAACTTGATTTTCGTATCATTTTCATTCTGTGTTGATCGTTGATGGGTCGCTTTTCAAGTTGACAGCACAACACCGTTTGAACAGGAGAGCTTTTTCTGAATTTTAACTACTCCTATTGCTTAACTAAGCTCTAGTTGTTCATGGATGTTCAGCCTCCTAAATTTCTTAAAAATATACATCATGTGATTGCTCTTGCTGAAGTACCCATCATGGGCTACTTTTGCGGTTAAGTTTATGCTACGTTGAATGTTTGAGAATAATGTTTTCGTGCATTTATCCCTTATTGTATGGCAGTAGCTTAAATTTGAGAAAATCAGAGCATTGATTACAAGAAGTCTGTACTAGAAATTGAGTTATTTCTTCATTCTATTGAGAAACATGAGTGTACCATTCAATTTGTAACAGAGCTTATCAACATGATGTCCAAGGTCATATTGGGATCAAGCTACACTCCCAAACTTTTGACTCTTTTATCAAGAGGGATTTTGGCGTCCATACAATCAACGGCAAAATTATCTGGAACACTCCGTATATTTGCTTTGAATCTCAGGATGATGCACTGTTTTGTTTGTATTTACTTTGAGTCCATTTGAGTAATACCAATCATTAATGTGAGTCAACGCTGTTTCTACATCCTTCTTCAGCTTTTCTAATTTGCCTGCCCGTCTAACAAACAGCAATTGAACATCGTCTGTGCATGTCATTCTGTCGTAGTCGAGAGGGTTTCCACAGTCTATGTCATTGATAAACAGGAAGAAAAGAACTTGTGGAACCCCAAAATTTACCGACTTGTGGAACCCCAAAATTTACCGATTTTGCAGAAGAGGTAATCTTTCCATCTAACATGACAGACTGGGACTGCTGCCTGAGACAGCTTTCAAACTAGTGTGTTTGGATGTTCGATTGTAGCAGTTTTTGCAGCAAAATGTTGTGATTTACACTATCAAATGCTTTAGAGAGGTCTAGCAATAGGAGTAACGATAGACTGTTTTCATTTATAGCTTTGCATACAAGTTTGGAGATTTTCAGTAGTGCGTCTTCAGTAGAGGTCTTCCATCTGTTTGCATACTGACAGTCATTGATCAGGTTTGCCTATTCTAGGTAGTCAAGGGGTTGACATGCAATATTCTTATCCAAGATTTTTGAAGTTACTAGTAGGTGGCTTATAGGTCTATGATTTGAAGGGTCGTTTACCTCTTCCTTTTTATGGATAGCTTTGATTAGCGCATGTTTATTTTGAGGGAAGGTATTTGTTGCAATGGATGTGTTGATGAGCAGCTGGAGATATGGCAAAATTATTTCTAACCCGTCCTTGAGGTACCGTAATGCTATTCCATTGTCCCCACAAGAATTGGTATTTTTAAGCGCGTAAATAGCTATAACAATTTCCAATCTGCTTACCGGGCTTGGTGTCCCCATTTGGTTCATCCTGCTGGTTGAGTCCTTATTAGTGTGAACTGGGAACCGAGTTGGCTTATGCATTACCGGGCTTTCCAACATTAGCAAAAAACTCATTGAATGATTCTGTTGTGTTGTAGACGGGCGGCACGCAGAGCTCTTTGGAAGAAAAACATGTATGGGTCCCTTCTGGACACCAGGTTCAGATGCGCTCAACAGCCCGTTGAGACAGCCTCCTCACACCCCTTCTAGCTGTCCTATCCTCCCAATTAGGAACTCTTAGCCACGGACGTGGCAAGAGCCCGCGGCCAACTGGCCGACTTGCGTTTACCACTCTCTCTTCATTAAATCTTTATTGCAATATTTACAACAGGCTGGCAAGCACATCCTACACTGTGAATTACAACACGACAAGGTAATACTCTACAAGATCTACAGGTCAGCATATGATGGTAGGGGCACCTGTAAATGATACAAGAATTAAATGTAATACTAAGGGGGGGTTCCTGGCACTGAAGGGCTACTAACCAAAGCCCCCAAGGTGCTACCCAATATACAAACACATACACATACAAAAGGATGAAAAGGTAGCAAGGGCATCAAACCCAGCAAGAGTGCTACTGTGCTAGGAGAAACAGCCGACCGGACTGGCTCATTATATACGGTCACAATATGCTTGTATTATAATCTTCATATTGAAGAACTAACCAGAGCATGAAGTAAAACAACCACAATAATGAATCTCTAAAAGCTCTGCAGTAAAATAACACTTCTTGATGGAAACATCTCTACTAAAATAATCAACACTGGAAATCATCGGGACCACTGGCTAATAGACTTTACTTGAGCAAACCACAGTATACAATGTGCCACAGTAATCTTATGTGAAACATCACAAAAACACAGTTTGCAGTCAACTTTACATTAGTAGCAATAAGGATTTAATAATTACTCGTAGCACACCGGCTGTACTCGTGGGAGCTATGCTAGTCTCCATGATTTACATGATGAAGTAGCCAAGTACTACTTAATAAATTACAATTCACAAACAACCTGACTCATAGAGGAGTATCCCCCTGGGGAAAAGCACACGAACGTGGGAAATCCCACTACAGTGTCTGCAAGGTTTTCATAATTCAAATACTTTTTTGCTTTCCTGTTGAGCGCAATGTTCCCTAAGATGTTCCTAGTCTACTTCGGGTTGTTCTTGGCTTCTTTTAAATCAACAAGGTGTGCATCTCTCTTCGCTTTGCCTATTATCTTTTTTACGCGTTTCCTCATCGGCTGGCAAACCACTCGAAGGACATTTAGTCTTTATTTATTTTTTTGTTAGCTCGACCTTTCAGTAACCTATGAATATATTTTGGGTTTGTATATCCTAATTGAGTACAGGAGGTATCCAGCTGACTCTAGGGCGTGTTAGTGTCTGTGTGACTATTGGTGCCACTGTGTCGAGGGGCGCTGAGAACGTGTCTGCAAAAATGGCCGATTGAATATCCACATTGTCTGTATTACGCATGCTGTTGAGCAATGGTACTCTGTTCCACAACTCTTGTTTAAGCTAGTGTTGTGAGTATTTTTATTTTTTTCTGTATGTCCAGATGACGGATTTCAGTTTTTCTTTACTACAGTGATCAGGCAGCTTATTTCTTTGGGGTCAGCAAGAGAATCACAGACGTTGGTGTTCAGGACAGACGATTGATTGTTCGTGATTATTAGATCAAGCAATGAGCTGCTTTCTTTTGGGATTCTAGTTGGCTCCTCAATGAGCTGTTCTAGTTTCAGCCTCTTCATTATCGCGCTCACTTTATTGAGCTTTAATTGATTGCCATTGAAATCTCCTAGGACGTACGTGTTCTTTTTTGAATTAGCTGCTGTCTGGAGATAGAATTACATGTTGCTGAATGACAGGTTGCTGGCTTTGGGTGGCCTGTAGATGGCTCTGACAAAAAAGGATTTGGTTTTCTTCACTTGGACGGTAATCCAAACAACGTAAACTTCGTCTGCCTTTCCAACCGTTTTCCATGTCCAGGTTATGTTGTCATTTTTAGTGTAGATACAGGCACTTCCTTCTCTCTTACCTTGGTCGTTTATGAACAGTTCGTGCCTATCTATCTGAATAAAGTTGCTGTCCATGTTTGGTACCAGTCATGTCTCAGTGAGACAGAGTAAATCCGCATCTTCATCGGTCAGCAACAGTTTGATCTGGTCTATCTTTGTCAAGAGACTCCTCGCAATTATGTGTTTTATTCGTTTGTGGTTCTTGTCCTTTGGCCGGGGCTTGCTTACCTTGTTGCTTGGCTCGCAAGGGGCCCGTCTGCCTGCTAGTCACATGTGATCGGGCCTGCTATGTTGGTTATTGCTGCAGTTTGTATTGCTGTTATTGATATCCACAGTCTTGCTCGTGAGGATGTCCTGGCTGTTGAGGGCGCTTCCATGCAAGCCCTCTTAGTAGATGCAGTTGCCTGGTGCATGGTGTTCTAGTAGTGGTAGGGTAATTCAGGTATTTCTGCATGGGGACAGAAGCGCTGTAGTGACTGTCTTGTAGGTGAATGAATACCTTGACACCCGACTGATTGTTATTCAAGTGTGGTTTCATGGACCTTAATGTTGTATTGGCGAAACCGTCTTTCTGAAGGATGTTAATCTGAAGTCTCAGATCATTGCTCAGCAGTGTGGGGACCAGGTCTCCCAGGGGTTGATTGTAGTTTTAATGGTAAAAATACTATTCCTTAGGTATCAGGTAGGCGTCGTTGTAGCTATTGCTTTGGATGAAACGCAAATAGTAGTCCATGTTCTTGTCCGCCTTCTTCCATGCAGCGCCCAGTAACGAGTCAATGTCTGGTTCGGGACAGTACCTGATTTGGGATTTCCATGATTGACTGAGAGCATGTATGAGACAGTGGCCATCTGTCGGTGTTGTAGCGAGAGGATGGAGAATATGGCTGAGGGAGGGAGGGGGAGGGGGTTTCCCGAGATATGCCCCCTCCTCCCCCAATGGTGGGTCAAAGTCTGACCCTCCATACTCTTCTTCCTCGCCCTGACTGTAATAGGGTTCCTCCTTGTTGCCTTCCCATCCGTGATCCCGTCCTTCCAGATCATAGAACCTGGCCTCCATATTGCTGGAAAGGGACTGGAGACCAGCCTTGAATCAAGCCGAGTTCCAAAAGCTTCTTGTCGAGCTTCGTGGCCATGGCCGAGCTAAGGGGGCGAGCGCCAGGGTGTGTTCGGTGGAGGGCGGGGCTGGATGGGTGTCGAGTGGTCCATGTCGGGGTTTGAGTGGGGCCGCGGGCGACGTTCCTGTACGTGCCCGTGTGCGGGCCTGAACGGATGCTTGAGCCGACTCAGTTATGTATTCCCTCGTGATAGAAAACTCCGAAATGTGTGGGGAAGAGCAATGTCCTGAGTGATATTGCAGCTCCCTCGTCCGATGCGGTCCACATGGACACTGAGAGCAGGCCCGGATCCCTAGGGGTGTACTCCCTCTGCGAGTGAAACTCCTCCTGATTGGATGGTAGTATGTCCAGTGTGCTGTCGTCCTGTATGAGGAAGTTCGTCCCGAGATCGCAGAGGTAGACGCGCCCTCTGTCGAGCTGTGACCCGGGAACCGAGGGTGTGGCCGGCACGTTGGGGCTACGGCACCGTGAGGGGGGGCCGTTCGTATGAGTACGGCTATCCCTGTTAGAGCCCCTCGACGATTGGGGGGAAAGACGTCCTGGGCCGCCTTCTGCCGTGCTGTCCTCTTTTGCCTTCCGTTCGTTCCTATTCTCCGAGTAGCGAGGTGGGTTGCGTTGCGTGCCCGGAAGTGTAAGGTTGCGGGAGTCAGGGTGCAAAAATTACCTTGTTTCCGATGTGATATTGCCTGTATATCTCCGTCTCATGGAACGATATCTTCATTCAAGCCTCAGAGGCCGCACTGCCTGGGGTCGCTTCCATGTCCGATAAGCAGATGTTGCACCCCCCTGGCCTATACACATGTCCCGCAAAGCAGTTGGAGTGTCGCTGGCAAGTGGTCTGTTGGTCATCTTTGGGTAGAGGATAGGCACATTGGGAGCAGGTGGACCAGGAAGTTGATGGGCCTTTAGCTGGGAGCTGTCTTGCGGTTCGCTTGCCCGATGAGGAGAGCATTTTCGGCATCCTTCTGAAACCAGGGAGAGAGATATATAAGCTGATGCAATGACCATACAAGAGTATGGTTGTGTGACAATATTGCAGAAAAAATATTCGATCAAACCAAAATTATTTATGTACTAATAATGTTTCCCGTCTGTCAACCAAGTTGCGTGTCAACAATTTTTTTTTTTGTCAACATTTTTTGTTGCGACAAATTTTTTTGTTGACAAAATTTGTGTGAACATTTTGCAAATTTATGTGCTGACAAGTGTATGAGTTGATAAGCTCAAGTGTAGACAAAATTTTGGTGCCAACCAAAGTTGTGTGGCTACAAAATTTGTGTAGACAAATTTTGTGTTGACAAATTTTTGTGTCAACATTTTTTGTCAAGCGTCCAAATTTTTGTCAACAAAATTTGTGTCGACAAAATCTTTGTGTCGCCAATGTTGTGTGTCAACAAACTTTATGTGTCGACAAATTTTTGTTTTGCCAAAAGTTGCTCCGTAAAATTTCTGTGTCAACAACATTTTTGTCAACAACATTTTTGTTGACAAAATTTGTGTCGACAAATTTTGTGCAGACAATTTTTGTGTGGACAAATTCAGTACGGCTGGGCAATTGCCGACCCTATCTGTGGCTCTGTAGAGGCAGTGGGTCACTAATCCACTGCCCAGGCAGGCCGCCCCGGACTGAATCTTACCTCTAAAAGAGGTGCAGAGATCCTGTGGATCAAGTGAGGCAGGAATGTGCTGTTAGCAGGAGGTCAGTGGTCGGTGTGCGTCCAGATAGGGCAGGGCAGACCTCGCTTTTATAGACATGGAAGGGGTTGGGGGCTTGGGGGTTCAGCTGGCCTTGACCGCCAAGCAGGAGACTCTACGCTGTACCTAGCCGACACTTAGCGCCAAGCAGCCAGGTTTTTAGTCAAAATATAAAAACTCGGGGACAGTCGAGAAGCTTGAAAGTTTCAAAATTACTGAGTAAGGTGACAAAAAGAGGTCTAAATTGGTCGAAAAATATGTTCATTGAATGTTGTGATGGGACTATCATCCCAACTTCCCCCTTATCATGTGTTGCTATTTGCACAGAAGAAGCAGAACTTGGCCTGACAACTAAGTTCGCCATTGCATGTCAAGTTCAATTATTCCACTTGTTGGCAGCGCGCAGTGCACCTGACTGCAAGGGTGAGTGCTGTGTGTCAACTTGTGGATGATTCCTAAAGATAGGATTTTAGTTTATGCATTATTTTGTTATGATTTTTGTCTGTGAGGTTACATTCTCAAAATTCTAGGAAACTTCTCTGTTTTAATTCAAAAATTGTCTTCATTCAAAGCTGCTAGTTACTCCAGAAAAGAGTACTTTAAATTAAATTGCAAAAGTTTAATGGAATTGAGATGATCAATATGAGAGTTTAATGTAATTGGTACTAAATTTTAATTTCTGAGTCATCATTTATGAGTCACAAAATATGATACTAGTGATGTCAAAATTCATTAAGTTATTTTTCCAAAGTGCAATCCCTTTTTGTATCTATTTATTTCACAAAGAAGGATGAGTGGTTTAAACTGCTATCATCTTGATGGAGATATAGATATCCCTTAATCTGATCTTATCTATCAGAATTCAATTTGAATCAATGTGTCAAAGATGGAATAACATCTAGTTGATGTCATATATAGTTGCTGTGTGTTTTAATTGGTATTTGTATTTACCATTTCTGTTTCTTTTGCAGAAAGCCTCAAAGCTTTACCCAACACAACACCAACCCCATTCCCCCATAGCTATTGTTACTGGGTATTGTTATGGTGTAGCTATATGTGTTTATCCATATTGTGTTCTGGTGTAGAAGTGTTTTCTGTCATGGAGGTAATCCCCAGACGTCTGCCTTTATGCGGTCCTCTGTTGATATATGTGGCTATTAATTGCACCTAGTGGGTAATTGCCTGGAAGCTTCTTTGCTATTGGCGTGATAGCTACTGGATTGGAGGAAATACATACTTTTTCTTATGGTGCACCAGTGGTTTAACTGTGTTGCACTTATTAGTATGATTGCCACATCTGGTAGTAAATGCAGTTAAGTTACTTGATGAGCCATGAACTTAACTGTGTTCAGTTGTTATTTGGAACTGTCATAGGTTGTTGTTGCAGGCATTCATAGATCTATTTTTCAACGGTGCAAGGACTCATAACGGCCTAATAGTAATGCTAGTGTTCATACGGCATGTTATTGGCATAGTCATGCAGAACAGCATGGTGGTGTGAGTGGAGCATAGAAAAATATCATTTAATGGTATATAT
>SDVV010011466.1:0-15837 GCA_016164225.1 Gammarus roeselii | reverse complement strand
ACCTAAGACAACTATAACATAAAACAACTAAAACACCTCAAAAAACTATAACACCTTAAACAACTATAACAACTAAAACAACTAAAACAACTAAAACAACTAAAACACCTAAAACAAATACAACACATATAACAACTATAACACCTTAAACAACTAAAACACCTTAAACACCTATAACACCTAAAACACACCTATAACACCTAAAACACACCTAAAACACCCAAATACAACTAAAACAACTATAACACCTTAAACAAATAGAACACCTATAACAACTAAAACACCTATAACACCTAAAACAACTGAAACAACTAGAACAACTAAACACCTGAAACAACTAAAACACCTAAAATAACTTAAACAACTTAAACAACTAAAACGCATTGAACAACTCAAACAACTGGAAACACCTATAACAACTAGAACAACTAAAACACTTAAAACTACTATAACATCTATAACAACTAAAACAACTATAACACCTAAAACAACTACAAAACATAAAACAACTAAAACACCTCTAACAACTACAACACCTAAAACAACTATAACAACTAAAACAACTAAAACAACTATAACACCTAAAACAACTACAACACCTATAGCAGCTATAACAACTAAAACAAATAAAACATTTAAAACAACTAACAACTAAAACAACAAAAACAACTTAAACAACTAAAACATCTATAACAACTAAAACAACTAAAACAACTAGAACAACTAAAACAACTATAACAACTACAACAAATAAAACAACTGCAACAACTATACAACTAAAACAACTGAAACAACTATAAACAACCATAACTACTATAACAAATAAACAACTAAAACAACTAGAACAACTATAACAACTAAAACAGCTAAACAACTAAAACACCTATAACAACTAAAACAACTAAAACAACTAGAACAACTAAAACAACTAAACAACTTAAACAACTATAACACCTAAAACAACTAAAACACTTCGAACAACTACAACAACTAAAACAACTATAACAACTAAAACAACTAGAACAACTAAAACACCTGGAACAACTAAAAAAAACTTAAACATTTTGAACACCTAAAACTACTATAACAACTAAAACACCTAAAACAACTAGAACAACTAAACAACTAAAACATTTAAAACAATCAAAACAACTAAAACAACTAAAACAACAAGAACACCTATAACAACTATAACACCGAAAACAACTACACACCTAAAACAACTAAAACAAAAATAACTAAAACACCTATAACAACTAGAACAACTATAACAACTACAACAACTAAAACACCTTCAACAACCAAAATACCTAGAACACATTAAACAACTACATTACCAATATAACTAAAACACCTATAACAACTAAAACACCTACAACAACTAAAACACCTATAACAACTGAAACAACTAGAACAATTGAAACGATTATAACACCGAGAACAACTAAAACACCTAAAACAACTAAAAACTAAAACAACTAAAACAACTATAATACCCATAACAACTAAAACACCTAAAACAATTAAAACCCCTTAAACAACTAAAACTACTAAACAACTAGAACAACTAAAACAACTATAACAACTAAAACAACCAGAACAACTAAAACAACTAAAACAACTACAACAATTAGAACAACTAAAACAACTGAAACAACTGAACAACAAAAACAACTAAAACAACTAAAACAACTAGAACAACTAAAACAACTATAGAACAACTAAACAACTAAAACAGCTATAACAACTAAAACAACTGAAACAACTGAAACAACTACAACAACTACAACAACTAAAACAACTAAAACACCTCAAACAACTAAAACAACTATAACACCTATAACAACTAAAACACCTGAAACACCTATAACACATATAACACATAAAACACATATAACATCTTGAACACCTAAAACACCCAAAACGCATATAACACATACAACAACTAGAACACATATAACAACTATAACACCTAAAGCAACTAAAGCAACTTAACAACTATAACAACTATAGCAACTAAAACAACATAAACAACTATAACAACTAGAACAACTAAAATAACTAAATCGACTAGAATAACTAAAACAACCATGACACCTATAATAACTATAACACCTAAAACAACTAAAACACCTAAACAACTAAAATAAATGAACAACTAAAACTCCTAAAACAACTATAACACCTGAACAACTAAAACTCCTAAACAACTAGAACACCTAAACAACCTTAACACCTAATATACCTAAATAACTATAACGCATGAAACTAACTTAAACAACTGAACAATTAAACCAACCCAAACAACTAAAACAACTGGAACAACTAAACAAATAAAACAACTAGAACAACTATAACAACTAAAACAACTAAAACAACTGAAACAACTAAAACAATGAAACAACTAAAACAACTAAAACAACTGAACACATAGAACAACTAAACGCCTAAAACAACTAAAATACCTAAAATACATGAAACAACTACAACACCTATAACAACTAAAACACCTAAAACAACCAAAACTCCTACAACAACTATAACACCTATAACAACTAAACAACTAGAACAACTAAAACAACCATGACACCGGAAACAACTAAAACACTTAAAACAACTAGAAAACAAATAAAACAACTAAAACAACTTAAACACCCAAACAACTGAAATACCTAAAACAACTAAAAACCCTATAACAACTAAAACACCTGAAACAACTAAAACAACTGAAGCAACTACAACAACTATAACATCTAAACAACTAAACAACTAAAAGAACTAAAACAACTATAACAACTAAAACAACCATAACAACTATAACAACTAGAACAACTAAAACAACTAAAACTACTTCAACAACTAAAAAAACTAGAACAACAAGAACAACTAAAACAACTAGAACAACTAAAACAACTAGAACAACTAAAACAACTAAAACAACTAAAACAACTAAAACAATTAAAACAACTAAAACAACTAAAACAACTAAAGCAACTAAACAACTAAAACAACTATAACAACTAAAACAGCTAAAACAAATAAAACAACTAGAACAACCGAAACAACTAAAACAACTAAACACCTAAAACACCTATAACACCTTAAACAACTTGAACACATTAAAAAACTTAAACACCTAAAACAATTAAAACACCTAGAACAACCAGAACCCATATAACAATTATAACACCTAAAACAACTAAAACATCTATAACAAATAAAACACCAACATCAACTAAAACACCTTAAACAAATACAACACATGTAACAACTAAAAAACCTAAAACAACTATAACACATAAAACAACTATAACACCTATAACTACTATTACACCTAAAACAACTGGAACACCTAAAACAATTATAACACCTAAGACAACTATAACATAAAACAACTAAAACACCTCAAACAACTAAAACACCTAAAACAACTATAACAACTGAACAACTAGAACAACTAAAACAACTAAAACAACTAAAACAACTGAAACACCTAAAACAACTAAAATACCTGAACAACTACATCAGCTATAACACCTAAAACACCTAAAAAACCTAAAAAACCTATAACACATATAACATCTTGAACACCTATAACACCTAAAACACCTAAAACACCTATAACACATAAAACAAATATAACACCAATAACAACTAGAACACCTAAAACAACTAAACAACTAAAACAACTATAAGCAACTGAAACAACTATAACAACTAAACAACTAAAACAACTTGAACAACTAGAACAACTAATACAACTAAAACAACTGAACAACTAAAACAACATAAAAACTAAAACACCTAAAACAACCAAAACACCTAAAACAACTATAACACATACAACAACTAAAACACCCAGAACAACTATAACACCTATAACAACTAAAACTCCAAAAAACAACTATAACACCCAAACAACTGAACACCTAATATACCTAAAACAACTAAAACACCTAAAAAAAACTAAAACAACTGAACAACTAAAACAACTAAAACAACTAAAACAACTAAAACAACTAAACAACTAAAACACCTATAACAACTAAAACAACTGAAACAACTCAAACAACTCAAACAACTATAACAACGTAGAACTACTAAAGCAACTAAAAAACTAAAACAACCAGAACAACTATAAACACTAGAACAACTAAAACAACTAAAACAACTGAAACAACTAAAATACCTGAAACAACTAAAACAACTAAACAACTAAAACAACTGAAACAACTAATACAACTAAAACATCTAAAACATCTAAAACAACTAAACACCAATAACAACTAAAACACCTAGAACACCTAAAACATCTACAACAACTAGAAACACCTAAAGCAACTATAACACCTATAACCGCTGAAACAACTACAACAACTACAACCACTAAAACAACTAAAACAACTGAAACAACTTAACAAATAAAACAACAAAACAACTAAAACAACTAAAACAACAAAAAAATCCAAACAACTAAAACAACTATAACAACTAAACCAATTAAAACATCTAAAACAACCTAAACAACTAACAACTGAAACAACTAAAACAACTATAACATCTGAAACAACTATAACTACTAAACAACTAAAACAACATGAACAACTAGAACAACTAATACAACTAAAATAACTAAACAACTAAATTAGCTATAACAACTAAAGCAACTAAAACAACTTAAACAGCTATCCCGCCTAAAACAACTATAACACCTAAAACAACTACAACAACTAGAACAACTATAACAAATAAAACAACTATAACAACTAAAACAACTGAAACAACTAAAACAACTGAAACAACTGAAACACCTGAAACAACTAAAACAACTTAACAACTAAAAAAACTAAAACAACTAAAACAACTGAAACAACTAAAACAACTAAACACCTATAACAACTAAAAATCTAAAACAACTAAAATACCTACAACACACGAAAAAACATTTACAACACCTATAACAACTAAAACACCTAAAACAACCATAACACCTACAACAACTGAAACACCTATAACAACTAAAACAACTAGAACAACTAAAACAACTAAAACAACTAAACCCCTAAAAAAAACTAAACACCTGAAACAACTAAAACAACTAGAACAACTAAAACAACCAAAACAACTTAAACAACTATAACAACTATAACTACTAGAACAACTAGAACAACTCAAACAACTACAACAACTAAAACAACTATAACAACTAAGCAACTAAATTAACTAAAACAACTATAACAACTAAAACAACTATAACAACTATAACAACTAAAAAACTAAAACAACTATAACAACTAAAACCAACATAAACAAGTAAAAAAACAACAACAACTGAAACAGCTAAAACGACTAGAACAACTGAACACCTTAAAAACTAAAACACCTATAACAACATAAAAAACTAAAACACCTAAAACAACCAAAACACCTATAACAACTAAAACACATACAACAATTACAACACCTGGAACCACTATAACACCTATAACAACTAAAACTCCTATAACAACTAAAACACCTAAACAACTAAACACCTAATATACCTAAAACAACTAAACCACCTAAAAAAAACTATAACAACTGAACAACTAAAACAACTAAAACAACTAAAACACCTAAAACAACTAAACAACTACAACAACTGTAACTCCTAAATCAACTAAAACAACTGAAACAACTCAAACAACTCAAACAACTATAACCACTAAAACAACTAAAACAACTAAAACAACTAAAACAACTAGAACAACTATAAACACTAAAACAACTAGAGCAACTAAAACAACTGAAAAAACTAAAACACCTGAAACAACTAAAACAACTAAACAACTAGAACAATTAAAACAACTAATACAACTAAAAATCCTAAAACATCTAAACAACTAAACACCTAAAACAACTACAACACCTGGAACACCTATAACATCTACAACAACTAGAAACACCTAAAAAACAACTCTAACACCTAAAACAACTAAAAACAACTACAAAACTATAAGCACTAAAACAACTAAAATAACTCAAACAACTAAAATACCTAAACACCTAAACAACTAAAACACCCAAAACAACTAAAATATCTAAACACATAAAACAACTACAAAACCTATAACAACTAAAGCAACTAAAACAACTAAAACAACTAAACAACTGTAACATCTAAAACAATTCAACCAACTAAAACAACTAAAACAACATAAACAACTAAAACAACTCAAACAAATATAACAACCAAGACAACCAAAACAACTAAAACACTTTTAACAACTAAAACAACTAAAACAACTGAAACAACTACAACAACTAAAACAACTAAAACACCTCAAACAACTAAAACAACTATAACACCTATAACAACTAAAACACCTGTAACACCTATAACACCTATAACACATATAACATCTAGAACAACTAAAACACCCAAAACAGATATAACACATAAAACAACTAGAACACATATAACAACTATAACACCCAAAGCAACTAAAACAACTTGAACAACTATAACAACTATAGCAACTAAAACAACATAAACAACTAGAACAACTAGAACAACTAAAATAACTAAATCGACTAGAATAACTAAAACAACCATGACACCTATAATAACTAAAACACCTAAAAACAACTAAAACACCTAAAACAACTAAACACCTTTAACAACATAAATATATGAACAACTAAAACTCCTAAAACAACTATAAAACCTGAACAACTAAAACTCCTAAACAACTATAACGCATGAAACAACTAAAACAACTGAACAACTAAACCAACTAAAACAACTAAAACAACTCAAACAACTAAAACAACTAAAACAACTAAACAAATAAACAACAAGAACAACTATAACAACTAAAACAACTAAAACAATTGAAACAACTAAAACAATGAAACAACTAAAACAACTAAACAACTAGAACAACTAAAAGTACTAAAACAACTAAAACAACTAAAACAACTGAACACATAGAACAACTAAACACCTAAAACAACTAAAATACCTAAAATACATGCAACAACTACAACACCTATAACAACTAAAACACCTAAAACAACCAAAACACCTACAACAACTATAACACCTATACCAACTAAAACAACTAGAACAACTGAAACAACTACAACACCGGAAACAACTAAAACACTTAAAACAACTAGAAAACAAATAAAACAACTAAAACAACTTAAACACCCAAACAACTGAAATACCTAGAACAACTGAAACCCCTCTAACAACTGAAACACCTGAAACAACTAAACAACTAAAACAACTAAAACAACCAAAACAACTGAAACAACTATAACAACTAAAACTACTTAAACAACTAAAACAACTAAAACAACTACAACAACTAAAACATCAAAACAACTAAACAACTAAAAGAACTACTACAACTATAACAACTAAAACAACCATAACAACTATAACAACTAGAACAACTAAAACAACTACAACAACTACAACAACTACAACAACTAAAAAACTAAAACAACTAGAACAACTAAAACAACTAGAACAACTAAACAACTAGAACAACTAAAACAACTAAAACAACTAAAACAATTAAAACAACTAAAACAACTAAAACAACTAGAGCAACTAAACTACTAAAACAACTATGACAACTAAAACAGCTAAAACAAATAAAACAACTAGAACAACCGAAACAACAAAACAACTAAACACCTAAAACCCCTATAACACCTTAAACAACTTGAACACCTTAAAAAACTTAAACACCTAAAACAATTAAAACACCTATAACATATAAAACACCTACAACAACTAAAACACCTTAAACAAATACAACACATGTAACAACTAAAACACCTAAAACAACTATAACACATAAAACAACTATAACACCTATAACAACTATTACATCTAAAACAACTGGAACACATATAACAACTATAACACCTAAGTCAACTATAACATAAAACAACTAAAACTCCTCAAACAACTAAAACACCTTAAACAACTACAACAACTAAAATTACTTAAACAACTAAAACAACTAAAACAACTAAAACACCTAAAACTACTAAAACACCTATAACAACTATAAAGCCTTAAACAACTAAAACACCTAAAAACACCTATAACACCCAAAACACACCTAAAACACCTGTATACAACTAATACAAATACAACAACTATAACACCTTAAACAAATCGAACACCTATAACAACTAAAACACCTATATTACCTAAAACAACTGAAACAACTAGAACAACTAAACACTTAAAATAACTAAAACCCCTAGAACAACTTAAACCACTTAAACAACTAAAACGCCATGAAAAACTCAAATAACTGGAAACACCTTTAACAACTAGACCAACTAAAACCCTTAAAACTACTACAACATCTATAACAACTAAAACAACTAAAACACCTAAAACAACAATAAAACATAGAACAACTAAAACACCTCCAACAACTACAACACCTAAAACAACTATAACAACTAAATCAACTAAAACAACTATAACACCTAAAACAACTAAAACACCTATAGCAGCTATAACAACTAGAACAAATAAAACAACTAAAACAACTAAACAACTAAAACAACTAAAACAAAACAAACAACTTAAACAACTAGAACAACTAGAACAACTGAAACAACTAAAACAACTAAAGCATTTAAAGCAACTAAAACAACTAAACAACTAGAACAACTAAAACAACTACAACAACTAAAACAACTAAAACAACTAAAACAATTATAAACAACTATAACAACTATAACAACTAAACAACTAAAACAACTAGAACAACTAGAACAACTAGAACAAATAAAACAGCTAAAACAACCTAAACAACTAGAACAACTAAAAACAACTATAACATCTACAACAACAAAAACAACTAAAACAACTCGAAAAACTATAACACCTAAAACAACTAAACACCTAAAACAACTACAACAACTAAAACAACTAAAACAACTAAAACAACTAGAACAACTAAAACAAATGGAACAACTAAAACTACTAAAACAACTAAAACAACTAGTACACATAAAACAACTAGAACAACTAAAACACCTAAAACAACTAGAACAACTATAACAACTAAAACATTTAAAACACCTAAAACAACTAAAACAACTATAACAACTACAACAACCAAAACACCGACAACAACTAAAACACCTAAAACAACTAAAATACCAATAACACATGAAACAACTACACTTCCTATGACAACTATAACACCTATAACAACTAAAACACCTACAACAACTAAAACACCTATAACAACTGAAACAACTAAAACAACTATGACAACTAAAACACCTTAAACAACTCAAACAACTAGAAACACATATAACAACTGAAACAACTAAAACACCTTAAACAACAATAACACCTAAACCACTGAACAACGACTACATCTATAACCACTAGAAAACAACTTAAACAACTAAAACAACTAAAACAACTATAACACCTATAACAACTATAACACCTAAACAACTAAAATACCTAGAACACATAAAACAACTACAACACCTATAACAACTAAAACACCTACAACAACTAAGACACCTACAACAACTAAAAGACATATAACAACTAAAAAACAACTAAAACAACTAAAACACCTAAAACAACTACAACACATATAACAACTATAACACCTTAAACATCTAAAACACCTTAAACACCTATAACACCTAAAACACACCTATAACACCTAAAACACACCTATAACACCTAAATACAACGAAAACAACTATAACACCAAAAACAAATAGAACACCTATAACAACTAAAACACCTATAACACCTAAAACAACTGAAACAACTAGAACAACTAAACACCTAAAACAACTAAAACACCTAAAATAACTTAAACAACTTGAACAACTAAAACACCTATAACAACTAGAACAAATAAAACACTTAAAACTACTATAACATCTATAACAGCTAAAACAACTATAACACATATAACAACTATAAAACATAAAACAACTATAACACCTCTAACAACTATAACACCTAAAACTACTATAACAACTATAACAACTAAAACAACTATAACACCTAAAACAACTAAAACACCTATAGCAGCTATAACAACTAAAACAAATAAAACAACTTAACAACGAACAACTAAAACAACAATAACAACTAAAACAACTAAAACAACTATAACAACTAAAACAACTAAAACAACTAGAACAACTAAAACAACCACAACAAATAAAACAAAAACAACAACTATAACAACTAAAACAACTAAAACAACAATAAACAACTAAAACAACTATAACAACTAAACAACTAAAACAACTAGAACAACTATAACAACTAAAACAGCTAAACAACTAAACACCTAGAACAACTAAAACAACTAAAACAACTAGAACAACTAAAACAACTAGAACAACTAAATCAACTAAAACAACTTAAACAACTATAACACCTAAAACAACTAAAACACCTGGAACAACTAAAAAAAACTAAAACAACTAGAACACCTAAAACTACTATAACAAATAAAACACCTAAAACAACTAAAAGAACAAAACAACTAAAACATTTGAAACAATTAAAACAACTAAAACAACTAAACAACAAAAACACCTATAACAACTATAACACCAGAAACAACTACACACCTAAAACAACTAAAACACCTATAACAACTGAAACACCTATAACAACTAAAACATCTATAACAACTACAACAACTAAAACACCTACAACAACTAAAACACCTATAACAACTAAAATACCTAGAACACATTAAACAACAACATTACCTATAACAACTAAAACACCTATAACAACTAAAACACCTACAACAACTAAAATACCTATAACAACTGAAACAACTACAACAAGTGAAACGATTATAACACCGAAAACAACTAAAACATCTAAAACAACTAAAAACTAAAACAACTAAAACAACTAAAATACCCATAACAACTATAACACCAAAAACAAATAAAAACCCTCAAACAACTATAACTACTAAACAACTAGAACAACTAAAACAACTATAACAACTAAAACAACCAGAACAACTAAAACAACTAAAACAACTACAACAACTAAACAACTAAAACAACTATAACATCTAAAACAATTTAACCAACTAAAACAACTAAATCAACATGAACAACTAAAACAACTCAAACAACTATAACAACTAAAACAACCAAAACAACTAAACAACTAAAACAGCTATAACAACTAAAAAAACTAAAACAACTGAAACAACTACAACAACTACAACAACTAAAACAACTATAACACCTCAAACAACTAAAACAACTATAACACCTATAACAACTAAAACACCTGAAACACCTAAAACACCTATAACACATATAAAATCTAGAACACCTAAAACACCTAAAACATATATAACACATACAACAACTAGAACACATATAACAACTATAACACCTAAAGCAACTAAAACAACTTGAACAACTATAACAACTATAGCAACTATAACAACTATAACAACTATAACAACTAGGACAACTAAAATAACTAAAACGACTAGAACAACTAAAACAACCATGACACCTATAATAACTAAAACACCTAAAACAACTAGAACACTTAAAACAACTAAAATAAATGAACAACTAAAACTCCTAAAACAACTATAACACCTGAACAACAAAAACTCCTAAACAACTAGAACACCTAAACAACTATAACACCTAATATACCTTAATAACTATAACGCATGAAACAACTAAAACAACTGAACAACTAAACCAACTAAAACAACTAAAACAACTCAAACAACTAAACAACTAAAACAACTAAACAAATAAAACAACTAGAACAACTATAACAACTAAAACAACTAAAATAACTGAAACAACTAAATCAATGAAACAACTAAAACAACTAAACAACTAGAACAACTAACACAACTAAAACAACTAAAATAACTAAAACAACTGAACACATAGAACAACTAAACACCTAAAACAACTAAAATACCTAAAATACATGAAACAACTACATCACCACTAACAACTATACCACCTAAAACAACCAAAACACCTACAACAACTATAACACCTATAACAACTAAAACAACTATAACAACTAAAACAACTATAATACCGAAAACAACTAAAACACTTAGAACAACTAAAAAACAAATAAAACAACTAAAACAACTTAAACACTCAAACAACTGAAATACCTTGAACAACTAAAACCCCTATAACAACTAAAACACCTGAAACAACTAAGACAACTAAACAACTAAAACAACCAAAACAACTAAGACAACTTTAACAACTAAAACTACTTAAACAACTGAAACAACTAAACAACTACAACAACTAAAACATTTAAACAACTAAACAACTAAAACAACTAAAATAACTATAACAACTAAAACAAACATAACAACTATAACAACTAAAACAACTAAAACAACTAAAACAATTAAAAAAACTAGAACAACTAGAACAACTAAAACAACTAGAACAACTAGAACAACTAAAACAACTAGAACAACTAAAACAACTAAAACAACTAAAACAACTAAAACAATTAAAACAACTAGAACAACTATAACAACTAAAGCAACTAAACAACTAAAACAACTATAACAACTAAAACAGCTAAATCAACTAAAACAACTAGAACAACCGAAACAACTAAAACAACCAAACACCTATAACACCTTAAACAAATTGAACACCTTAAAAAATTTAAACACCTAAAACAATAAAAACACTTAGAACAACTAGAACACATATAACAATTATAACACCTAAAACAACTAAAACACCTATAACAAATAAAACACCATCAACAACTAAAACACCTTAAACAAATACAACACATGTAACAACTAAAACACCTAAAACAACTATAACACATAAAACAACTATAACACCTATAACAACTATTACACCTAAACAACTGGAACACCTAAAACAACTATAACACCTAAGACAACTATAACATAAAACAACTAAAACACCTCAAACAGCTAAAACACCTAAAACAACTAAACAACTAAAACAACTAAAACAACTAAATCAACTGAAACACCTAAAACAATTAAAACACCTATAACAACTATAACACCTTAAACAAATGAAACACCTAAAAACACCTATAACACCCAAAACACACCTAAAACACCTATATACATCTAAAACACCTACAACAACTATAACCCCTTAAACAAATCGAACACCTATAACAACTAAAACACCTATATCACCTAAAATAACTAAAACACCTAGAACAACTTAAACAACTTAAACAACTAAAACGCCTTGAACAACTCAAACAACTGGAAACACCTTTAACAACTAGACCAACTTAAACCCTTAAAACTACTACACCATCTATAACAACTAAAACAACTAAAAAATCCTAAAAAAACAATAAACATAAAACAACTAAAACACCTCCAACAACTACAACACCTAAAACAACTAAAACAACTAAAACAACTATAACAACTAATACAACTAAAACAACTCAAACAATTGAAACACCTAAAACAACTAAAACACCTATAACGACTATAACACCTTAAACCACTAAAACACCTAAAAACACCTATAACACCCAAAACACACCTAAAACATCCATATACAACTAAAATACCTACAACAACTATAACACCTTGAACAAATCGAACACCTATAGCAACTAAAACACCTATATCACCTAAAACAACTGAAACAACTAGAACAACTAAACACTCAAAATAACTAAAACACCTAGAACAACAAAACAACTTTAACAACTATAACGCCTTGAACAACTCAAACAACTGGAAACACCTATAACAACTAGACCAACTAAAACCCTTAAAACTACTACAACATCTATAACAACTAAAACAACTAAAACACCTAAACAACAATAAAACATAAAACAACTAAAACACCTCCAACAACTACAACACCTAAAACAACTATAACAACTATAACAACTAAAACAACTATAACACCTAAAACAACTAAAACACCTATAGCAGCTATAACAACTAGAACAAAAAAAAAACTAAAACAACTAAACAGCTAAAACAACACAAACAACTAAAACAACTAGAACAATTATAACAACTGAAACATCTAAAACAACTAAAACAACTAAAACCACTGAACAACTAAAACAACTAAAACAACTACAACAACTAAAACAGCTAAATCAACTAAAACAACTAGAACAACCGAAACAACTGAAACAACCAAACACCTAAAACACCTATAACACCTTAAACAAATTGAACACCTTAAAAAACTTAAACACCAAAAACAATAAAAACACTTAGAACAACTATAACACATATATCAATTATAACACCTAGAAACAACTAAAACACCTATAACAAATAAAACACCTACAACAACTAAAACACCTTAAACAAATACAACACATGTAACAACTAAAACACCTAAAACAACTATAACACATAAAACAACTATAACACCTATAACAACTATTACACCTAAACAACTGGAACACCTAAAACAACTATAACACCTAAGACAACTATAACATAAAACAACTAAAACACCTCAAACAGCTAAAACACCTAAAAAACAACTAAACAACTAAAACAACTAAAACAACTAAATCAACTGAAACACCTAAAACAATTAAAACACCTATAACAATTATAACACCTTAAACAACTGAAACACCTAAAAACACCTATAACACCCAAAACACACCTAAAACACCTATATACAACTAAAACACCTACAACAACTATATCCCCTTAAACAAATCGAACACCTATAACAACTAAAACACCTATATCCCCTAAAATAACTAAAACACCTAGAACAACTTAACAACTTAAACAACTAAAACGCCTTGAACAACTCAAACAACTGGAAACACCTTTAACAACTAGACCAACTAAAACCCTTAAAACTACTACACCATCTATAACAACTAAAACAACTAAAAAATCCTAAAAAAACAATAAACATAAAACAACTAAAACACCTCCAACAACTACAACACCTAAAACAACTAAAACAACTAAAACAACTATAACAACTAAAACAACTAAAACAACTCAAACAATTGAAACACCTAAAACAACTAAAACACCTATAACGACTATAACACCTTAAACAACTAAAACACCTAAAAACACATATAACACCCAAAACACACCTAAAACACCCATATACAACTAAAATACCTACAACAACTATAACACCTTGAACAAATCTAACACCTATAACAACTAAAACACCTATATCACCTAAAACCACTGAAACAACTAGAACAACTAAACACTCAAAATAACTAAAACACCTAGAACAACAAAACAACTTAAACAACTATAAAGCCATGAACAACTCAAACAACTGGAAACACCTATAACAACTAGACCAACTAAAACCCTTAAAACTACTGCAACATCTATAACAACTAAAACAACTAAAACACCTAAAACAACAATAAAACATAAAACAACTAAAACACCTCCAACAACTACAACACCTAAAACAACTATAACAACTATAACAACTAAAACAACTATAACACCTAAAACAACTAAAACAACTAAAACAACTAGAACAATTATAACAACTGAAACATCTAAAACAACTAAAACAACTAAAACCACTGAACAACTAAAACAACTAAAACAACTACAGATACAGATACAGACACTAGGCCGCATCCCCCAGAAAGGGGGGTGGCCGACGGCAAGGCGCACCTCACACCCTCACACGCTCACATTCACACAACTTAGCCCTTTTGTGCTAAAGGGTCCGGCCGGTAGCCCCTCAACTTACACTCTGGGTCCCGAATGTACCGAGGAACCGTCGTCAGCAGCAGGG
>SDVV010011465.1:0-15838 GCA_016164225.1 Gammarus roeselii | reverse complement strand
GGACACATGTGTCCATCTATGGGGACATCACTCGTGAACAGATTGTGAAGCAGCATATATGTGTCCATCTATGGGGACACATGTGTCCATCTTTGGGGACATCACTCGTGAACAGATTGTGAAGCAGCATATATGTGTCCATCTATGGGGACACATGTGTCCATCTTTGGGGACATCACTCGTGAGCAGATTGTGAGTGAGATAAAGAGACTAACCGGAGATGGCAGCTACACAGTAGAGAAGCTCGACCGTCTCGGCAAGTTTAGTGCCTTCAGAGTCAGTGCAAGCTACCTGGAAGTTAAGCGCCTCAAATCACCGGATATGTGGCCTGCAGGCGCTCGCATCCGGAAGTTATACGAGAGCAAGAAAAGCTTGGAGCCCTCCAAATAAAATCAGGAAAACGATTATCTTCAAGCCAAATGCAAACTTCTCTAGGAGATCTCCGTCAGGTCACCTTTAACTGTAACGGGTTCAACATTGCAGAAAGCGTTGTGAAACAGCTGTGTACAAATAGTGATATATGTGCGTTGCAGGAGACATGGCTGTTCAAGCACGAGCTCCCGATTAGTCTATCAAGAGCTGGCAACGTCCATTCCTTCTCCATATCTTCAATTAATTTAGAGGAGAAGATACTTAGAGGACGCCCGTTTGGTGGACTAACCTTCCAGTGGTCTGATAGAGTGAGTCCATTTGTGAAAATTGAGCAGTACAATGATGATAAGATACATGGGTCATCTCTGAACTTAGAGGGTATGTCTATTCTACTTATAAATGTGTATTTGCCCTATGCAGCTCAACATAATGTGGAATTAGTAACTGTGTATGATGGGAAGTTAGAGGCAATCTTTCGCGGATCAAGACATGATCATATATGTGTTATGGGGGATTTTAATTGCCACCCAGGCAGCCGTACATTTAATGAGTGGTAGATTCTTCTGGCAGATAATGAACTAGATTTTGTGCACGTGTCACTGCTACCCCGGGATACACACACTCATGTTAATCACAACGGGAGACCACTAAAATGGTTAGATCACTTAGCCCTTACCCCCGCAATAGCCAACAATATTACTAGAGTGTTTGTGGGGAACTACACGCCTCTACTGTATCTGATCTTTTGCCGCTTCATGCAGAGCTCTCATTACGTACACTCCCTGTAATGGTTAATAGGGATACAGCCACACAGTCCATTAACTGGCAATTCAATGATAGAGCTAAAACCAATGTATTCTGTTCAGTACTTATCAATCAGCTTGGGAGCTTGCCACCAGAGGTGCTACGGATTCATGCAGCAGCTGACAGAGATAAGTTAGACGAGCTCTACGAGTGTATGTGTGGGGCGGCTCAGATGGCTGGCAGAGCGGCATAGGGAGAGAGAACACCAAGGAGAAGGCACGGGATACCAGGGTGGAACAGGCATGTGGCTGACTTACACGAGGCAAGCAAAGCAGCCTACCTCCGATGACGTGATGCTGGCCAACCCCGAACAGGCTTATTGTACAATGAAAAGAATAGATCGAGTAATGCCTGTAAATACGCACTGCGCTATTGTAAGAAACACGAGGATAATTTACGTGCAGCTGGTCTGTCAGAAAAAATGGTTACTGGGCGGATGATTGATTTTTGGAAAGGAATGAAAAATCTAAAACCGAAAGATGGCTCTGCTTCTCAATCTGTTAATGACATAGTAGGGCCGAGAAATATTGCTGATATGTGGCACGACCATTTTCATGGTATCATGAACAGTGTCAACAACGACACTGACTCGTTTTTTGTTAACGAGGCCCTCGATCGGGATAGTGATGATGACTATGATGATGTTTATACGTGGGAACTTAGGACCGCTGTCAGGAAATTGAAAAATGGCAAAGCTGTGGGAAAGGATGGTGTACCTGCGGAAGTATTCAAGTATGGTCCTGTTCAACTTCTTCATGTCATGTCGGTTTTCTTCACTGGCTGTCTTAAACATAATTACCTTCCTAAGTTACTAATGGATATTGTTGTAAAACCCATCATAAAATCGAAGACAAAATGTGCGACCGATGAAGATAACTACACAGACCAATATCAATTGCTACTGCTGCATCAAAGTTAATAGAAATAGTTATCCAGAACAGGCTTGGCGACTGTCTGGAAACAACGCCCAACCAATTTGGATTCAAACCTTAGCATGGGACGGAAATGGCTATCTTCACATTAAAGCAGACGATTAATTACTTTGTCAGTGGGGGGTCACCTATGGACATTTGTTTTTTGGATGCTTAAAAAGCATTAGATCGTGTCAATCCCTGGTCAATGTTCAAGAAATTTATTGAAAGGGAGGCTTCAATTCACATTGTTAAGCTACTAAAGTACTGGTACCAGCAGCAGGAATGAGTAAAACGATGGGGAAGCACAATGTCAAATACGTTTCGAACAACTAATGGCATAAGGCAAGGAGGCCTACTATCGCCTCTCCTTTTCAATGTGTATGTAGATTGCTTCCATGACCGACTATGTCTAAGCCGTGTTGGGTGTCACATTGACGGTTGCTGTGTTAACGCAATTAGCTATGCAGACGACATGGTCCTTCTGGGCCCACATGCCGATGCTATTCAGACAAAGCTAAATATATGCGAGGCTGAGGCCGCGAAACTAGACATCGAGTACAATACCAGTAAATCAGTGTGTATGCTAGTGAAACCAACCAACCAGAGGTTCCAGTACAGAACGGACGGGGTACTTAGTGGGACCCCGCTGGAGTATGTGGACAGTTTTCCTTACTTGGGCATTTAATAACAAATAATCGGTGTGAAAACGACGATATCTCTAAACAACACCGGAAATTAAATGCAGTTGGCAACCAACTAATAAGAAAATTCAATTTTTGTACAACGGATGTTAAGCTGCAGCTTTTTAAAACCTACTGTTAGCCTTTATACTGTAACTCATTGTGGTGTAAATTTACCAGGGGTACTATGAGCAAACTTCGAGTAGCATACAATGACATATTCAGGAGACTGGTGGGTGTCCCAAGAAGATCGAGTGCTAGCCTAGTATTTGCAGAATATGATGTTGATTGCCTGAAAGTACGTGCATGAAAAAGTGCATACAGCCTCCATGAACGAATTGAAAACTCTAATAATTCCTTCCTGGAGGCAGCATGTAACAGTGAGGGATACGAACTATCTCCACTTAAAGAAAGATGGGACAGAACACTGCATATGCAGGAAGATCCCGATATTGATAGGAATAATGTTTGACTACATGCGAGTGGCTGTCAGGTTGAGATGCGACCTCGAGCATGTTCACTGATAGGTGGCTCTATACTAAACCTCTCCAACATTGTTTATTGCATACATACTCATGTGGGAGAGGGACATAAAAGGTATTCTAAGCACGCTTGTCTCAAACTTATCAGCAAATGGTTGTCGTGTATTTCAATCTTGATCTGTCTCCACGCGTGCTTTATTTATTTTTATTTTTTAATGATATTTTTCCATGTATTGGGAGGATTTTTTTCCTTTCGAACTCATTTTCTGTTGTAACCATTATTGTACCATCGAGTGCCTCAATAAAGATTATTATTATTATTATTATTATTATTAAAGCTTGACTTTTTGACCAACGAATCATTAGGTGCTCCGGAATTCTTTGTTGCGAACCACTAAGCAATAGTTTATTTGAACTGCTAAGAAATAGGATGTTCGCACCACTAGGCAATCGGTTGTTTGAACCACTAAGCAATAGGACATTTGAACTGCTAAGAAATAGGTTGTTCGAACCACTAGACAATCGGTCGTTTGAACCACTAAGCAATAGGATATTTGAACTGCTAAGAAATAGGTTGTTTGAACCACCAGGAAATAGGTTGTTTGAACTACTAAGCAATAGGTTATTGGAACTGCTAAGAAATAAGTTGTTCGAACCACTAGGCAATCGGTTGTTTGAACCACTAAGCAATAGGATATTTGAACTGCTAAGAAATAGGTTGTTTGAACCAATAAGCAATAGGTTGTTTGAACAGCTCTGCAAAGGTTGCTTGAACCACTAGGCAATAGGCTGCTTAAACCACTAAGCAATAGGTTGTTTGAACCGCTAAGAAATAGGTTGTTTGAACCGCTAAGCAATAGGTTGTTTGAACCACCAAGCATAAGGTTACATGAACTGCTAAGAAGTAGGTTGTTTGAACCACTAAGCAATAGGTAGTTTTAACCGCTATGCAATAGGCTGCTTGAACCACTAGGCAATAGGTTGTTTGAACCACTAAGCAATAGGTTGTTTGAACCGCTAAGAAATTGGTTGTTTGAACCACTAAGCAATATGTTATTTGAACTGCTAAGAATTAGGTAGTTCGAACCACTAATCAATAGGTTGTTTGAAACGCTATGCAATAGGTTGATTGAACCACTAGACATTAGGTTGTTTGAACCACTAAGCAATAGGCTGTATGAACCGCTAATAAATAGGTTGTTGAACCGCTAAGAAATAGGTTGTTTGAACCGCTGAGCAATAAGTTGTTTAAACCACTAAGCATAAGGTTACATGAACTGCTAAGAATTAGGTTGTTTGAACCACTAAGCAATAGGTTGTTTGAACCGCTATGCAATAGGCTGCTTGAACCACTAAGCAATAGGTTGTTTGAACCACTAAGCAATAGGTTATTTGAACCGCTAAGCAATAGGTTGTTTGAACCACTAAGCAATAGGTTGTTTGAACCACTAAGCAATAGGTTGTTTGAACCACTAAGCAATAGGTTCTTTGAACCACTAAGCAATAGGCTGCTTGAACCACTAAGCAATAGTTGTTTGAACCACTAAGCAATAGGTTGCTTGAACCAAAAGGCAATAGGTTGTTCGAACTACTAGGCAATAGGTTGTTTGAATCACTAAGCAATATGTTGTTTGAACCGCTAAGCACTAGGTTGTTTGAACCACTAAGCAAAAGGTTGTTGGAACCGCTATGAAATAGGTTGTTTGAACCAATAAGAAATTAGTTGTCTGAACCGCTTAGCAATAGGTTGATTAAACCACTAAGCAATAGGTTATTTGAACTGGTAATAATTAGGTTGTTCGAACCACTAAGCAATAGGTTGCTTGAACCACTAGACAATAGGTTGTTTGAACCACTAAGCAATAGGCTGTATGAACCGCTAATAAATAGGTTGTTTAAACCGCTAAGAAATAGGTTGTTTGAACCGCTGAGCAATAAGTTGTTTGAACTAATAAGCATAAGGTTACATGAACTGCTAAGAATTAGGTTGTTTGAACCACTAAGCAATAGGCTGCTTGAACCACTAGGCAATAGGTTGTTTGAACCACTAAGCAATAGGTTCTTTGAACCGCTAAGATATAGGTTGTTTGAACCACTAAGCAATAGGTTGTTTGAACCACTAAGCAATAGGTTGTTTGAACCACTTAGCAATAGGTTGTTTGAAATACTAAGCAATAGGTTGTTTGAACCACTAAGCAATAGGTTGTTTGAACCACTAAGCAGTTGGTCGTTTGAACCACTAAATAGTTGGTTGTTTGAACCACTAAGCAATCGGTTGTTTGGGACTGGGTAAATGTACAGATTTCAAGATTGTAGATATGCAATGAGAGACGGTATATAGGTGATGTACCAAAATATATTTTTCTTCAATTAGACGCTGTATGTGGTATTGAAAACTTATCAGTTTGTGTTTTTTTTTTGACCACCGTTTATCTTTTTGACCACCATCAGCCTTTTAGACCATCACAATCTTTTAGACCACGGTCTGTATTTTGATCACAGTCTGTCTCTTTGACACCCGTCTGTCTTTTTAACCACCGTCTGTTTTGTTGACCACCGTCTGTCGTTCAGATCACAGTCTGTCTTTTTGACAGCCGTCTGTCTTTTTGACCACCGTCTGTTCTGTTGACCACCGTCTGTCGTTTTGATCACAGTGTGTTTCTCTGATCACTGTCTGTCTCTTCGACCACCGTCTGTTTTTACGATCACCGTCTGTCTTTAGACCACCGTCTGTCTTTTTGATCACTGTCTGTCTCTTCGACCACAGTCTGTTTTCACTGTCTGTCTTTTTGATCACTGTCTGTCTATCTCTTTGATCACCGTCTGTTTTTTTGATCACCGTCTGTCTTTTAAAATACTGTGTGTCTTTCAGACCGCGTTCAGTCTTATAGAGAACCGTCTGTTTTCAGACAACTGTTTGTCTTTTAGACTACCTTCTGTCTTTTTTGTCACCATTTAAAGAAATCACTTTTTGTCTTTTAGACCACCGACTGTCTTTTAATGTAAGTTACTTTGATCACCGTCTGTCTTTTTGATCGCTGTCTACCCTATTGACAGTCGTCTGCCTGGTCGGACCTTTTGATCACGGTCTGATCTTAGTGACCACTCTCTGTCTTTTTCCTTCCGTCTTCTTCACACTGTCTGACTAGTTATCCTCTATCTGAGTGTTTGCCCATTGCCAGAGTCTTTGCATAATGTCAGAGTGTTTACCCAATGTCAGAGTGTTCGCTCATTGACAGAGTAATTGCTCATTGTCAGAATGTTAGCCCATTGTCGGAGTGTTCGCCCATTGTCAGAGTGTTTGCCCATTGTCAGAATGTTTGCCCACTGTCGTAGTGTTGGATCATTGTCGGAGTGTTTGCCCATTGTCAGAGTATTCGCCCATTGTCAGAGTAATTGCACATTGTCAGAATGTTCGCCCATTGTCGGAGTGTTTGTCCATTGTCAGAGTGTTTGCTCATTATCAGAATGTTTGCCCCTTATCAGAGTGTTTGCGTATTATGAGAATGTTTTCACAGTGTTCGGCCAATATCAGAGTGTTTGCCCATTGTCAGAGTGTTTGCCCATTGTCGGAGTGTTTGCCTATTATCAGAGTGTTTGCCCATTGTCAGAGTGTTTGCCCATTGTCAGAATGTTTGCCCATTGTCGGAGTGTTGGACCATTGTCAAAGGGTTTGCCTATTGTCGGAGTGTTGGACCATTGTCAGAGGGTTTGCCCATTATCAGAGTGTTTGCCCATTGTCAGAGTGTTTGCCCATTGTCAGAGAGTTTGCCGATTGCCAGAGTGTTTGCCCATTGTCAGAGTGGTTGCCCATTGTCAGAGTGTTTGTCCATTGACAGAGTGTTTGCCCATTGTCAGAATGTTTGCCCATGGTCGGAGTGCTGGCCCATTGTCAAAGGGTTTGCCCATAATCAGAGTGTTTGCCCATTGTCAGATTGTTTGCCCATTGTCAGAGTGTTTGCCCATTACCACAATGTTTGCCTATTATCAGAGTGTTTACTCATTATGAGAATGTTTGCCCATTGTCGGAGTTTTTGCCTATTATCAGAGTGTTTGCCCATTGTCACAGTGTATGCCCATTGTCAGAGTATTTGCTCACTGTCAGAGTGTTCGCCCATTGTCAGAGTGTTTGCCCATTGTCACAGTGTATGCCCATTGTCAGAGTGTTTGCTCACTGTCAGAGTGTTTTCCCATTGTCAGAGTGTTTGCTCACTCTCAGAGTGTTTGCTCGCTGTCGGAGTGTTTTCCCATTGTCAGAGTGTTTGCTCACTGTCAGAGTGTTTTCCCATTGTCAGAGTGTTTGCCCATTGTCACAGTGTATGCCCATTGTCAGAGTATTTGCTCACTGTCAGAGTGTTCGCCCTTTGTCAGAGTGTTTGCCCTTTGTCACAGTGTATGCCCATTGTCAGAGTGTTTTCTCACTGTCAGAGTGTTTGCTCACTGTCAGAGTGTTTGCTCACTGTCAGAGTGTTTGCTCACTGTCAAAGTGTTTGCTCACTGTCAGCGTGTTTGCCCACATTACCACTGTTGTCCATTTGTGGCAGGTCTGGCATTCATGAAAGCTAAACACTTAGTGCGGTTGTATTGATGAAAGTTAAACCCTTATTGAGGTTGTATTGATGAAAGTTAAACACTTAGTGCGGTTGCTTTGATGAAAGTTAAACACTTAGTGCGGTTGTATTGATGAAAATTAAACACTTAGTGCGGTTGTATTGATGAAAATTAAACACTTAGTGCGGTTGTATTGATGAAAATTAAACACTTAGTGCGGTTGTATTGATGAAAATTAAACTCTTAGTGCGGTTGTATTGATGAAAGTTAAACACTTAGTGCGGTTGTATTGATGAAAGTTAAACACTTAGTGCGGTTGTATTGATGAAAGTTAAACACTTAGTGCGGTTGTACTGATGAAAATTAAACTCAAAGTGCGGTTGTATTGATGAAAGTTAAACCCTTATTGCGGTTGTATTGATGAAAAGTTAAACACTTAGTGCGGTTGTATTGATGGAAGTTAAACACTTAGTGCGGTTGTATTGATGAAAGTTAAACACATAGTGCGGTTGCATTGATAAAAGTTAAACACTTAGTGAGTGCGGTTGCGTTGATGAAAGTTAAACACTTAGTGCGGTTGCATTGATAAAAGTTAAACACTAGGTGCGGTTGCGTTGATGAAAGTTAAACACTTAGTGCGGTTGAACGCTGCCTCCTGGCAAAGTTACCAACTGAATTGTATTTACGAATAACATCCGACAGATATTTTTTTGAAAATTATGTGATATATGTTTACGTCATTCATGTTTAAATACGTCATTCATGTCCCACTACGTCATTCATGTCCAACTACTTCATTCATGTTCAACTACGTCATTCATGTCCAACTATGTCATTTATGTCCAACTACGTCATTCATGTCAAACTACGTCATTCATGTCCCACTACGTCATTCATGTCCAACTACGTCATTAATGCCCAACTATGTCATTCATGTCCAACTTCGTCATTCATGTCCAACGACGTCATTCGTGTCCAACTACGTCATTCATGTCCAACTACGTCATTCATGTCCAACTACGTCATTCATGTCGAGCAACGTCATTCATGTCCCACTACGTCATTCATGTCCCACTACGTCATTCATGTCCAACTCGTCATTCATGTCCAACTACGTCATTCATGTCCAACTTCATCATTCATGTCCAACTACGCCATTCATGTCCAAACACGTTACTCCCAACCTCGTCATTCATGTTCGACCATGTCTTTCACACTCATCTATGTCTTCCATGTCCAACTATGTCACCCATAATTGACCATGTCATCCATGTCCGATCATGTCGTTCCTGCCCGACTATGTTATTCGTACCAGATCGTGTCATTCATGCTCACTATATCATTTTAATTCGAAATGAGTGAGGTTGCCGACATCTGTCTGGCATCGATGGTCAAACCCGAGGAGACCTGTTTCTTGCCTTATACAATATTATCGAATAACACCTCTGGTGGAGTCCTCAGGAGCAGCTGTGATGGAGTCCTCAGGACTAAAAGGAAATCAAGCTTATCTCAAAACAAATGCATCATTCCTTAACAATATTCATGAAGTCTGGTCTGGAATTCAAGTTATTTCCATCATCAGCCTGCGTTATTGCATTGTTCAGCTCATTTCGACTGCGTGTTCTGAAGGGTTATTTTTTTGTTATGTTTCTACACTGAATTCACGCGATAGATCAAACCAAATTGTGCAGCCGAATAAGGGCGCCTGAACCGCGCATCTCTATCGGTCGTGCCTGTGACAATGTTTTAAAAATATAAACCACCGCACATTGCTTTCTTAGAATATGTCAGCAAATTGGGCCAAAACCAGCAGAAATTGCATTCCCTTCTGCAATATGCTGGTCAAGTATGCCGTGTAAATAAAACATAATTATTCAGTGGTGTGAGCTCCAACACTCACGGAGGCATCCTCTGCTAAATATTATTTCAGAAATATAACCTCACAGAAAAATATCTGTACATTTGCATTGCTTACTCAAATGTCGCTTGCGACATTCTAGGAAAAAATATGAAAAAATAAATCGAGTAATTCGGATTCGATTATTATTTATGATGAAGTCATCACTGATCCTCGAACGATTTCAAATGGTTTCAATAATTACTTCAATAGGATTCCTAATACTCTAAGTGAATCAATTATTATCAACAACATCTTTTATGAACATTATTTACAGGATGCAATTCCTGAACAGCCAATCTATAACCCTACCGACCCAAACGAAGTTACAGCAGTCATTAATGATTTGAAAAACAGTTGCAGCACTGGCTGGCATAACATCCCAATCAATATAATTAAAGCTATATCTGGGATTATTGTAGCTCCCTCGACTCAACTTATCAATAAGTCTCTCATGGAAGGAATTTTTCCTTATGCACTCAAAATCACTAAAATTAGTCCAATATATAAAAATAACATAACAGACATAACAAATTGTCGCCCAATACCAGTCCTGCCCGTCTTAAGCAAAGTTTATGGAAGAGTATTTTATGTTAGACTATATACTTATTTGGTCTCAAATAACCTTCTTAACCAAAACCAATTTGGCTTTCAGGCTACTAGGGACACAGAGCATGCTCGATTAAAATTTGCTGGAGACGTTGTTGATGGGGTTGACTGTGGTTAAGTAACCGTTGCAACTTTTATGGATCTTAGCAAAGCTTTCGATTGAGTGAATCATGAGATTTTGGTTGCAAAAATATAGCATTATGGAGTTAGTTTCGTTGATATGAGCTGGATAAAAAGTTATCTCTCGATAGAAAACACCGAGCGAGTTGGAATAAACAATCATCATCTGTCAGCATGTTAAATGTCGGAGTGCCGCAAGGGTCGATCCTTAGGCCTCTGCTCTTCTTTGTGTATATTATTGACATTGTAAACACTGGCGACAGGTTATCCTTTGTACGTTTTGAAGGTCATACAACAGTTTATTCGACCGGGAAAAACCTTACTGATACTATTACAATTAGGAATAATCAATTGGTTCACATTTCAAACTTGTCCACATCCTGCAAGCTGACGCTATATGTCGACAAGACGCAGGTCATGACATTTTCCAGGAGGATGATACCCATTCCTAGCACACAAGTAGAATTGAACGGTCAACCGGTGGCATGTGTAGCAAAATCAAAGTTCCCCGGTTTAATAGTAGATCAGAGACTTAACTGGAAAGATCACTTCTCATTTGTTGCCGGGAAATTATCCAAATCGGGTGGCATCCTATACAAAATTAAAAATTGTCCTATGACTACTGCTAAAAGTCTATTGTACTATAGCCTTATTCATCTCTTGCTGACGTATTGTGTAAACGTGTATACGTCTACCTAAGACAAACTTAAGACCTATCGTTCATAGTCAAAAGCGTGTCATCAGAACATAATTCCATGCTAGCTGACGTGCCCACACGTTGCCTCTCTCTTTTTTAATGGAACATTTTCCCACTGTGTCACATCATTAACTTTTCCATTGCGGTGTTTGTCTACAAAGCTTTGAATCAATTAACTTACATTGTTAACGGACTTTTCATAAGAAATACTTCTATGTACGACTTTGAAACAATAAGGATTTGCAAATTTACGGAAACTCGTCAACACAGTCCCAACTATTTTTAAAATACAGAGCTGCTAAAACCTGGAATTCGATTACCATAGATATAAGGACGGATAAGAAAATAGCTACCTTCAAATAGTAACTAAAATTATACATGTTTGAACTGGTCTGTGCAAAAATTCTTGAATTGTAATTTACTTCTGCTATGCAATTTACCGAGCCAACTATTTATGTTTCATCAAATTGATTTTATAGATGCTTTCAATCTATTTTTTTTTCTAGCTTCATATGCTCAAATTTCCAATTGTCTTGTTCGTGTATAAAACCGTTCATTTATTGTACCCATCGATTAAGACTCATTGATTTTCTTTCCGTGTGCACATGTTAATATGTTGTGCTAACTATGCAGTTAGGTTCAAATCGGTGTCATCGTACGCAAAGCAAGGGTGTGTAATGTGATATACAACCTCATGTCGGACATTTTCTGCTCTCAATTTTTTGTAGTAAATGTCAGTTGAAACAATTAAAAGTCATGATAAAGTAAACGTCGGCGATCAGACTTACTTTGCTTATTTATTTTGAAATTAAAGGCCTAATGTGATGCTTTCGTCTGTCTCGACATAGTGAAAGTGGAGAGTAGAGGATGTCCTCCAACAATGTCCATTGGTTGGTCCTTATTCCTCCTCAACCTTAGTTGCAAATTAATGTTAAATTCATCTAAGTAGCAAATGTTGTCTGCAGAACAGCTCACGCTGACGAAGACTTGGTACGTGTCATCTGTGTATTCTGATCCCTTTGAATCCTTTTTATTTATCGTTGATTAACTATTGTTCTATCCTAATGCAGGGTCTTAGAATACAATATACTTATTTTACGAGCCTCACATATTATGACGCTTGATAATTGTTCAACAAGATAAATTTCAATGTTCATTAGAAAATGAGTAATCACTATCATTGAAAAGTGCCCTCCCCCTCAAAAAAACTTTAGATTAGTTTGACATTGATTAATGTTAAGATGTTTATTCCTCCTTACATGCCGTTGATACTCCAGTGTTGAGTTGTGATCCAAATAACATGCAAGACTATTAAAAAAATCAGTACTGTATTCGATAACTAATTAATAAAATTAAAATTATGTTTGTTTTATGTACGCTTTCGATAATATGATAATATTCAAGGCAGCTTAGGGCTGAACAGAAACATGAATGAGGTTCAATGGAACCTCATAATTCTTCCATTGACAAGAACGGTTTTAGAGGACCATATATTTTGATTACTAATAAATTAGCAGAGAATCTGACTGCGGGTCAGGTCAGTCCAGTAAAGCAATGACTGAATCAAGCGCAGTGGGAATTCTGAGAAGAGTCGAAGGGAAATTTGATATGATTCGTTAGAAATGGTGGCTGGAGAGCCACCCCGAACTTTCAATTGTCCTATTGTTGATACAATGTGAATTTGCTCCCGTATTACTGATATTAATTTCATCACGAGGCTTGCCACTAGACTCTGCTCCCACGTACTACCTATATCTGCGCCCAAGTCCTCCCAGTCTCTACTCCCAGGTCCTCCCAGTCACTACTCCCAGGTCCTCCCAGTCTCTACTCCCAGGTCCTTCCAGTCTCTACTCCCAGGTCCTCCCAGAGAACAATCTGTCATTCCATGACAAGCAAGAAAGAGTTCCATGACTTGATGTCAATTTTTTAACGGTCACATGCGTACACTAGATTTTCGCAATGATGCTATTTGTGACCGCCGTGGCCGAGTGGCGGGTCAGCTTAACTTAGCCACCTTCATAATTAGGGAGAAATGACTGTATGTCTGTGCATACATTAGTGACCTTATTCAAGCCTCAGAGATGATAATACTTAACTACGCGCCCTGAGGTGCCTTCAAATAATTACCAAGGTCACCGCTGTCAAAAGTGCCTCCGATAATAATTCTCCTAAATAAGATAACTTGGCTTGATTATCTGGCTACTGCTTGTGCTGCCCTGGCCGCTCTGGCAACGCATTTTCTTCTTGTTGTACTTCTTCTGCTCGTGAATCAAAAAGAAGTTCAGGAAGTGTGGAAACAATCCATCAGTCATGCCTTCCAGACCTGTCATCTCACTTCGGAGTTTGCGACGTAGCATAAATACTGAGCGCTGGCATGAGCCTGACACTGTGATGTGAATTAGGGACAGGTGATAGCAATATTTGATGGGGTATTAGAAAGCCTAATGGAAATACCTGAATAAACTCATTCAATCCAGGAAGACAGTGTACCATTGCCATATACCGTACGGTAAATGACAGTGGTACACTGACTGAGACCAGCCGGCCAACATGCGCGGCATAGGTCGGCTAGCCCCTTTTACCATAACTTTTACCATTTGTCTGCCAAGTGGACCACACGGGAAAGAGTTTCTCACCGTCATGTCTCGCTGTCCTTGCTCCCAACAGACAAAAGTCCGCAAAGCACAACTTCTCGGCCATGAATTTAAATCATTTGTTCAACGTGTTGGGCTCCTAAAGAAAAAATGTTTTCAAGATGAGTTTTTCCTTTCCCGTAACACCTGGTATTGGGGGCGCAACACCTGATGTTTGGGCAAATGTCTTAGGCATATTGGCCCCCAAGTTCTAAGCTGGATACTTACTGGGTGAACAACACCAAAATCTCTGTTGATGATTATAACGTTGAAGTAGTATATACGCCTTTTCTTGGCATTGCATCAAAGTCTGGTCTCCAGTGAAAGATGGCGCAGCATAAGGAATATTTTGGAAAGTGTTGTTGCTATCATGTGTTTTATAATGAATGATGTAGAAGCCGATTATTGTTAAATCAATTCGCAGGTGCGTCAGGAAAACAAATATATGAAAAAATATAAGTAACTGGGGAAGTTAGTTTTTGATTGATTATCTAGAAGTAGTTATAAGTACGCCAAAAAAGGCAATCTATAGTCATTCGGGCGGTGGGGTAGGGGTTGAACGAAGTCAGCGGCGCAAAACGTGCAATCTAGAGTCAGAGGGCGGAAGACGGGCAGCGCGAAGGGAACAAATGACTCATTCGGATGAACGGACAGCTTATGTATGTTAATAGTTTGTTAGTAGTTTTTTTTACATATAGGTATTTGCATTTCAATGCTGGGCATCCTGTATTGCAATTCAATTGCATGTCATGTTGCGTATATGCATTTCAATGCTGGTTCTCTGAATGTTTAAGGGAATTGATAACATACATTTATAGGGCTATTTTTTATGGATAATAAATATAACAGTTATGTAATAATTTACATGCAGTATTGAAGGTGAAAACCTTGATTATCATATGAATATAAGTGTATCAGGTATGAATTCGCTACAATTTCATGGATTCTTGGTTATAAATTAGCTTAACTGAACGTAATGATCCAAAATTGGTTTGATCGACCATGCACTTTCCGTTGTTGTGTTGGATTTATCTTCTGCGGTAGGATATGCCGCATATCATACTTAATCAATGTCTATTAGGGTAGAATAGAGAATTTTATTTAGCTTTTCTTAACGTTATACGTTTTGATTGATTATCATATAAATTTAAGTGTATTAGGTATGAATTCGCCTAATTTCATGGATTGTTGTGTATAAATTAAATTAACTTGATGTAACATCCTAAAATAATGGTGTGGTTTACCTCTCGACATTGGATTTGGGTCCGGTTCAAAGACAACTTATTTATTGTATAGTCTGTTCACATTACAGAACTTGTAATAATACCTAAGCCGATTTCAATGGACAGGTATCCGTTTTTTCGATGAGACTGGGAACCTTTCGTTCGAACGTCAGTACCCTTGCGCTCTGTTCTTAGTTACTCTAGCAGTAACTCCTTCCCTCGTTTTCTGTGGTCTCGAGCTATCGCACACATAGAAAAAATATACCAATAAACAGGTGACTGAAACATTCCTTCATGAGGAGAAAAATCCCATAGTTATCTCGTACAGTTATAGGAATTTTTAGAATATTTTAGGTTTGCATTTTCCATGTAGCAGATTTTTTTCTGGCATAATTGGTCGGTTATTGCATCATTTTGGTATTTGATATGTAAATATGACATTCTGATACGATTAGGTCGGGGTTACCTTAGTTAAATAATGTTATTTTAACTCTGTTTTGGACTGAGTTGGTGAGTAATTTCATCAGATTTTGTATATACTATGGCGTGTTCGTGTAGGAATATTCCACACTAGTTGTTTGGTTACATGCTTTTTTCTCGTTCGTCACGATTTTTAATTTATGTTTTGGGTATGGTAGAGAATGGATCTTTTTGCATTGTTATAACTCGAAAGTTTTAGTATGTGTCTTTCAGTTTTGTATGTTCTCTGTACAGATTACATCTTCGATGCAAGTTTTTTCATACAATATCGGAATATTAGGATATATTACGTTTGTACCTGCAATGTAAAACATTATTTCCGGTATCATTCAGTTACGAGTTGTATGATTTTAGTGTTTCATATATTTCATATATA
>SDVV010011464.1:0-15839 GCA_016164225.1 Gammarus roeselii | reverse complement strand
TATACATGCATGCATGTATGTATGTGTGTATGTGTGTGTGTATGTATGTATGTATGTATGTATGTATGTATGTATGTATGCATGCATGTATGCATCTATGCATGTATGCATGTATGGCTGTATGGCTGTATGCATGTATGCATGTATGCATGCATGCATGTATATACAGCCGTTTCCCCCTAGTTAGGGGGGTGGCTAGGTTAGGCAGACACAGAGGGGGAGGAGCCAAATCTCCCCGCCACTAGACCGCCGTGTCCCAGCCGAGGCTCGAACTCGCGACATGCAGCACCAGAGGCTGACACTGCAGTCGGATACGCTAACCACTCGGCCACGGCGGCCTCACATACATACATACATACATACATACATATACATAAACATATACATATACATATACATATACTTATACTTATACTTATACTTATACTTATACTTATACATATACTTATACTTATACTTATACTTATACTTATACTTATACTTATACTTATACTTATACTTAAACATATACATATACATGTACATGTACATGTACATATACTTATACTTATACTTATACTTATACATATACATATACATGTACATGTACATGTACATGTACATGCACATGTACATGTACATGTACATGTACACATACATATACATATACTTACATATACATATACATACATACATACATACATACATACATACATACATACATGCATACATGCATACATGCATACATGCATACATATGCACATACATACATATGCACATACACACATATGCACATACATACATATGCACATACATACATACGCACATACATACATATGCACATACATTCATATGCACATACATATGCACATACATACATACATATGCACATACATACATATGCACATACATACATATGCACATACATACGCACATACATTCATACATACGCACATACATTCATACATACGCACATACATTCATACATACGCACATACATTCATACATACGCACATACATACATACGCACATACATACATACGCACATACATACATACGCACGCACTTACATACATACATACACACATACATACGCACACACCAAGACACCTACACCGCTAGATTTCGATCATCCGAGCTGCAATTGGTTTGCAATGTGAAGGATGCATACTACATATATTTTTACCTTGTCACACCCGCTGCTACGAGTCCCGCTGTGACCGTCTTCTCCCTGTTTGCGATTTAGGCGAGAAAGGTCGGATGGTGCTGTCTTGTGGCAGAAGAGACGGGGGCGCGGAGTCATCTCCTATCCAACACTCCAAGTCGAGTTTCAATCATGAACTTAACAGTCAGCCCAAGCCTAAGAGCCAACCTAGGTAGATTGAAGTGCCGAGGTTTTATCTTGGCAATCACAGACGCTGCCACGACTGCTAAAAGTTTGGTTATGGAAGTGATGACTGTTGAGCGAGAAGGTAATGCGGCGAAGACGCACATGGCCTCAACTGTGACCAACCTTCTCAGCGCACAGACTGTTCAGAAAACTACCTTGCATCATCGCACGACTGCTGATATTACAAACTTGAAAAAGAAGCTACTCTCTGTTCAAACTGAAGCCAAGAGGCGAGTTGCTTGTATATTTATCCACCCGCTTTCTTGCTTGGCAGCAGTGAAAACGGGGATACCTTCTACCCCAATCCATCACTCGATACTCTTTCTTACCTTCAAACTCAGAAAAGCCCACGACGAAAGCTATTCGCTCAACCCGGCAATTTGGAAACCCCATCAGGGCTGCTGCTCACTCATCCCCACATCGCCCCGCCCTTCACTCGCTGGTTGATGCATGCGAGTCTCTGATCTTAAAATAGGCGACGACCTACTTTTGCAGGATACAACACACACGGGGTCACTGCCTCTGCTTACCTTACTTACTACTCGGACGAACTTCGCTTTAAAAAGCAGAGCGCAGCGTAGCTGCTACTCGACCCAAAGCTGGGGGACATTCTCCACTCGTGCTGCGGCATCAGCATGTGCATGTTGCTGCCACATTCGCCAGTCAGATCCTGTCTCGGCGATGCGTTGGAGTATAGAGAGTAGGACAGCCGAGGTACTTGTCCAATTGGTTTTTGAACCTCAAGATGTTTGCTGTGGCTGACAATTGCGGCACACGTTTGATCTCACTTATTTTCAGTGGCATTCGATTGACTAACTGTGGTGCCCGGCATGTGGAGCTGTTAAATGCTACGGTTTGCATCGTTTTGCGGCCCGTCCGTTCTGGCACTTCGAAATAGCACTTTCTGCCTTTCCTTGCATGATTTCTCATTGTCACTTTCATTACAATTTTTTCATCTACATTGGCCGTGTAGCCTTCCAGAATTTAACAAACATTTATGACCATGAATCTTTCAAAACATCTTTGGATTGAGTACACAGATACAGACACTAGGCCGCATCCCCCAGAAAGGGGGGTGACCGACGGCAAGGCGCACCTCACACCATCACACGCTCACACTCACACAACTTAGCCCTTTTGTGTTAAAGGGTCCGGCTGGTACCCCCTCTACATACACTCTGGGTCACGAGTGCAGTCCAAGGATCCGTCGTCAGCAGCAGGGCCCGACAGTTCCCCCCCCCCACACACACACAGACACGACCATCTTGACAGCGGGATGCCAAGGTCGAGAAAGCACATCAGAGCAGCGTCAAAATCAACGATTCACTACCATTCTCCACTCACGCCTGTTCATTGCACGCTCTCTCGCCACCTCCACACACATGTCTCTCCTTCCCAACGCCTGCTTCAGACCTTCCATCCACCCAAACTTCGGTCTACCTCTAGGCCTACGACCACTCGCCTCTGCATTCATCACCTTTTTCACCAATCTCCCTTCATCCATCCTCTCCATGTGCCCGAACCATCTCAGCACACGCGAATCCACTCTGTCCGTCAACTTCTTCACCATCCCTGTTCTTATTCGAACCACGTCGTTGGTGATCCGGTCTCTGAGCGTTACTCCAGCCATGCTCCTCAGACATTTCATCTCGAAAACGTTCAACCTTCTTCTCTCCTCTGCTCTCACCCCCAAGCCTCAGCTCCGTAGAGCACAGTTGGGACAACAACACCCTCATACAGCCCTCTCTTTGCTTCCATCCCCAACGTCCTACAGCTCATTACACTCTTTAGAACACCCAACACTCTACATCCCTCCTTCACTCGCGCCTTCACTTCAGTTTCTACTAGTTCAGTTATCTCCACATGGGAACCCAGATACTTGAAACATTGAACTTCCTCCAGAAGCTCTCCATTTAGGATGACAATAACTTTGCTCGCATCGACAGTCCTCGAGCATCTCATTACTTTACTCATACCCACGGTAACTCGAAGCTTCCTCCTCTCACACACTCTACCAAACTCAGACACTAGCCTACATTGCTTCTCCTCTGAATCCGCAACCAGGGCCATATCATCAACAAATAGCATCTGGCTCAACTGCCAACTCCGTCCATTCGCTTCCAACAGCTCCAAGCCACGACCCAGCACACTCACGTTCACCTCCCTGACCACTCCATCCATATAGAGGTTGAACCGCCAGGGAGACATCATGCAGCCTTGTCTCAGTCCCACTTTCACTGTGAACCAATCACTCACCTCGCTTCCCACTCTGACACATGCTCGGCTGTCAGCATAGAAACTCTGCACCACTTTCAACAGATGTCCGCCCACTCTTTACAACGCAACACCCTTCACAGCGCTTCCCTGTCAATCCTGTCGTATGCCTTCTCCAGATCCATGAAGGCCCAGAACACATCCTTTCCTTTGGCAAGGTTCTCACAGACCTGTCTCACGGCAAAAATCTGATCGGTACACCATCTACCACTCCTAAAGCCACACTGTTCTTCTCCAATTGCGCAGTCCGTACAGTCTCTAATCCTTTTGATCAGCACTCTCCCGTACAA
The DNA here is from genome assembly GCA_016164225.1 of Gammarus roeselii. Classification (NCBI taxonomy): domain Eukaryota; kingdom Metazoa; phylum Arthropoda; class Malacostraca; order Amphipoda; family Gammaridae; genus Gammarus; species Gammarus roeselii. The sequence continues at coordinate 11,906 of SDVV010011464.1, read as the reverse complement.
CTTACCAACCACACATAACAGACTGATACCCCACGAGTTGCAGCATTCATTTTTATCTTCTATGCCCTTATATAGCGGAACAATGCAGGCACTGCGCCACTCAATCGGTACCATGCCTTCCACAAAACACAAGTTCAGTAACCTCACCAACCATTCGACAATCGTTACTCCACCCTTCTTCAGGCACTCGGTCGCAACTCCATCCAAACCAGGGGCTTTCCCTGCTTTCATCACGTCCACCGCCTCCTGCACTTCTTCCCTGGTAACGTCCGCAACAAGTCTTTCTCCTAAAACTTTCATCCGAGCACCACCACCCACAGCAACAATGTCAGCCTCTCTGTCATCCTCGACATTCAACAACTCATCAGGACACTCGGCCCACTTCTTCCATACATGACCACTTTCCAACAACAACTGGCTGTTTTCATCTTCCACAAATTCCTTCTTCCCGGTCTCTCCCTTTCTCATCCTCATCACCTCTTTCCAGAACATCTTTTTGCTCTCCTCAAAATTCTGGCACAACCGTCTGCCCCACCTGGCATCAGCGTCCATTTTGGCTCTCCTCACCATCCGCTTCACCTTGTTTCTCCTCTCTTTGTAGCTTTCATAAGCCACCTCCGACTTCACTTGCAATCACTCCTCAAACGCTTCTCTTTCCGTGCCACCGCCAGTTTGACCTCGTTCCACCACTCGCAGCCTTTCCTTCTGCACCCGCCCACACGGCGCACACCACACACCTTCTTCGCACATCTCAGCAACGCATACCTTAACGTCTCCAATTCTTCCTCCACATCTCTCAGGTCCTGTCCTCTCATGTTGTCATATTCTTCCTTCAACGCCTGCTGGAACTCTTCGGGTCAACTTTTCACATTCAGTCCACTTACTTACACTACATCTCTTCCTCCTCCCACTCGTTTGTTGCCCTTCTATTTCTGCTCCACTCTTAATCTTCCTACCACCAGCAGATGGTCAGACACTCCTCCACCCTCCCCTCTCAACACCCGCACATCCAACAGCCTTCCCACCACTCTCCTCGATATCAGCACAAAATCCATCAGTGCTCTCTCCACCATTGCACCATGGGCCATCCTTACCCATGTGTACTTGTGAATATCTCGCTTCTTGAACAAACTGTTCCCGACCATCAACTCCTCTCCAAACACAGACCTATTAAGTTTTCTCCACTGTCATTTCTACCGGAAACGCCATACCTTCCTATCACATTCTCCACCACTACATCTCCAACTCTCGCATTAAGGTCACCCGGTACAACTACATTGAAACGACCTCCAAAACTCTCAATACACTCACTCAGGTCAGTCCAGAATTGCTCCCTCTCCTCTTCACTCCTCTTGCTGCCAGGTCCGTAAGCACTCACAAATGCCCATCTTTCTACGCCTAACTTAACTTTCACCCACATCAATCTTGAGGACACCTCCTTCCATTCGGTAGCGTTACTAGCCAACCGATCACTCAATATCAAGACCACACCTTCTCGTGCTCAACCTTCCTCCACACCAGACTTTCTTCCACTTACCTCACCAAACTCACATTCGCCCTTATAGCTGCAAAGTATTCAATCTGTCGTAGTAATCCATTTCCTTTACCTTTGTAAGTTTTGAAGTTAAGCTTCTCTGTACTGCTTCAGGTCTTTCCAGATCTATCGGTATATATGGGATCCAGAGGAGAGAACAATAGTCCATAACTGGTTGGATTAGTGGTTTCATAAGTCAACATTGTTATTTTATCTCTTGACAAGAGGTACTCATGGCCCAGGAACACTGCCTTATGTCAATAGCCTCAACCTTTGCAATTTGTTCATCGAATAAAGCGCCTACCCCACACGATGGGCGCTATAACCTCCTATCATTGACAACGATAGGAACTTCAAACCCAACGAAGATTTCTCCTAGATGTCATACAGGTGAAAAGAAGTCTTCCCCAACCCGAAACTTCTTCTAGCTATGTGAGTAAGAACCCTAGGCTCCCTAACAGCCCGACAGCAACTGAAAAACGACTACCCCTCATTAGGGCACTAACTGCTTCTTCGTCGCTACTTCGCGCTGGTACTCCGTCTTGTAATTCCTTCAACAGCCCAAACCGAAGACCATCACTCGTCGCTGACCAGCGCTCAATGCACTTACTGCTCGAACGCGTACGATGATCCGATTGAAACGAAATTTATATGACACAGATACAGACACCAGGCCGCATCCCCCAGAAAGGGGGGTGGCCGACAGCAAGGCGCACCTCACACCCTCATACGCTCACACTCACACAACTTAGCCCTTTTGTGCTGAAGGGTCCGGCTGGTAACCCTGCAACATACACTGCGGGTCACGAGTGCAGTCCGAGGATTCGTTGTCAGCAGCGGGGCCTGACAGTTTTCACTGGTTTACCCCCGCCGCATCATAATTGCCGGGCCTGACATCAGAGGAGCGTCAAAATCAACCATTCTCCTCTCACGCCTGTTCATTGCACGCTGAGTCGCTACCTCCACATTCATGTCTCTCCTTCCTAACGCCTGCTTCACACCATCCATCCACCCAAACTTCGATCTACCTCTAGGTCTGCGACCACTTGCCTCCGCATTCATCACCCCTTTTTACCAATCATTCTTCGTTTATCCTCTCCATGTGCCCGAACCATCTCAGAACACGCGAATCCACTCCCCTCCAACTTTTTTACCATCCTGTGTTCTGATTCGAACCACGTCATTGTTGATCCGGTCTCTCAGCGTTACTCCAGCCATGCCCTTCAAACATTTTATCTCGAATACATTCAACCTTCTTCTCTCCTCTGCTCTCACCCCTCAAGTCTCAGCTCCGTACAGCACAGTTGGCACAACGACACCCTCGTACAGCCCTCTCTTTGCTTCTATCCCCAACGTCTTATCGCTTTCGGAAAACACACTGGATTATACGAAGCTGTCTAAATCCCAAACACCTATGCAAGTGAGGCGGTCTCTCCACCCCATTACGCACAGAGATAACAATACATATTCGAAGATACGCGTTAACCCTTTACTCTCTTGTACGCGCTAGTACGCGAAAATGCCACAATTGAAACATGAACTTGGTATCGTCTTGACAAGACTAATATTTTCGCACGCGAGGCCGTGCGAACTTACCTGAATCAATGACGGTCGCGCCATACGGGGGAGCCTATTATGACTCACGTTGAGGCTCCTGTGGAAATGAGGTTCAAATTAAATCACTGTTCCTCCATCCAGTAAGATCACAGTTCCTCCATTCAGTAGGATCACTGTTCCTGTATCCTGTAGGATTACTGTTCCTCCGTCCTGTAGGATCACTGTTCCTCACTCCAGAAGGATCACTGTTCCTGCATTCAGTAAGATCACTGTTCCTCCATTCAGTAAGATTACTGTGCCTCCATCCAGTAGGATCACTGTTCCTCCATTCAGTAATGTCACTGTTCCTCCATCCTGTAGGATCATTGTTCCTCCATTCAGTAGGATCACTGTTCCTCCATTCAGTAAGATCACTATTCCTCCATTCAGTAGGATCACTGTTCTTCATTCAGTAGAATCACTGTTCCTCCATTCAGTAGGATCACTGTTCCTCCATCCTGTAGGATCACTGTTCCTCACTCCAGAAGGATCACTGTTCCTCCATTCAGTCGGATCATTGTTCCTCCATTCAGTAGGATCACTGTTCCTCCATTCAGTAGGATCACTGTTCCTCCATCCAGTAGGATCACTGTTCCTCCATCTATTGGGATCACTGTTTCTCCATCCTGTAGGATCACTGTTCCTCCATCCTGTAGGATCACTGTTCCTCCATCCTGTAGGATCACTGTTCCTCCATTCAGTAGGATCACTGTGCCTCCATCCAGCAGGATCACTGTTCCTCCATTCAGTAGGATCACTGTTATTCCATCCTGTAGGATCACTGTTCCTCCATCCTGTAGGATCACTGTGCTTCATCCAGTAGGATCACTGTGCCTCCATCCAGTAGGATCACTGTTCCTCCATCCAGTATGATCACTGTTCCTCCATCCAGTATGATCACTGTTCCTCCATCCAGTAGGATCACTGTTCCTCTATGCAGTAGGATCACAGTTCCTCCATCTTCGAGGATCACTGTTCTTCCATCCAGTAGGATCACTGTTCTTCCATCCTGTAGGATCACTGTTCCTCCATCCAGTAGGATCACTGTTCTTAACGTACTTCGAATAAAAATCTCCCTTCAACTCCCCTGCAATTGTGGTGACTTACGCTTATCATGAGTCGAAGCGAATCGGAAAACGGACGATGAATTGATGCAGCACTAGACTAGAACGCTGGTTTGCCTCCCGGTGCCAGAAGGACATTGACTCTGTTGCACTGAAAGCCTCGTCACTCTAAACTAGTCTATTGAATGGCGGGACCGATTAGTGCAATTTTATTTCGTGCATTGTTATTTTACGATTTGCTTTCTCCTTTTGCACTTCTCATGCGTGACCTCTTGCACGAGATGTTCATGTTTTCTTTGTTTGCCCGGTCTGTCGGTTGGCCCTATGCACATACCTGAGGATGAAACGAGATAGCCTCTTAATGTTTATTTGCCGCCAGCCTCAGTCTCCGATTTCGTTATGGTTGGAACTTTTCCTTTAGCTACTAACCAACACTTTTATTATTATTATTATTAAATCATGTATTTCCATCGTCTAGCAATGGTGTTTCAAACTTATTATTTTGCTCTCTGGAAGTAATCATATCGAATTAAGGTTAATAGATGATAATCTTATCAAAAAGGTAAATGTGGCGATAATAATTTTTGTTGTGACCTCGAATGAAATTAGTCTAGGTTTCGATGCTTGAAAGTATCAGCGCCAAGATGACTGTATTGCATTGCCTCCACCCTTGGTTTTACAACGGCAAGCTTCAAATTTATTCGTTCTATTTGCAGGTTTACGTTCAAAACTTGCGTGTGAAGGAGCCAAGCCGCGCCCGGAAGCTGCTGTGCACCTTCAAAGGCAAGGAGAGTAAGAAGTTTACCCGCTGTTACCACGGTTGGGGTCATTTCCGCACCCACGCGGGGTCTTAGGCGCCCGAAGCCCGGGAAATTTGTTCGAAATGTTGATGTTTACATACTTTTAAGGAGTCTTTTTGAAAACTCGAGTCTCGGGCGCATGGGGCACGTGTGGGCCCTTCGAGCGCTAACACTCGAAGTGCTGGTGCGAGGGCGGTACAGAAGGGATGTCTTCGCAAGCATGTCAACAACATTCAGATACACACACAGTGCCGAGTTCGCCGGAAGGAAGCGGCTGGCGATGAGAAGCACTGCAGACTCAGCTTATTTACTCACCCATATACCAAACATGAGCTCCTTTTCTTCCGCTTAAGAGTCTTGCCAGGATCTCGATACACACGCTTTGGGTCGGAGTGAGGTCCAAAATCAGTGTAGGCACAATGTCCCAACAGCTTCCACTGGTTTACTCCTGCCACCCACGACTATCCCGTTTCTAAACGAGACACAAAGGGCGGGAAAACGATCAGCGCATCAGAGTAGCAATGGCGAATCGTCCATTTGAAATCATTCTCCACTCATTTCTATGCATTGCGTACTCTCGCCTCCTTACAGCCTGCTTCACGCAATACACCCACCCACACATAAGTCTTCCCATTAGCTTATGCCACTCACCCCCGGTTTCATTACCCCTTGCACCGATCTTCCATCATCCATCCTCACCATGTGACTGAAACACCTCAGATCACGTGAATCTATACTCAGTCCTCTAACCGCATTCTTCATCCCCGTTCCTATTCGAACAACGTCATTATTGACCCCATTCCTCATCGTCACTCCTCCCATGCCTTTCTAACCTTTCATCTCAGAAACATCCAACCTTCTTTTCTTCCGGTCTCGCCTTTTCGTCTCAGCCCCGTAGTACACAGGTGGGATAACTTCTCCCTCATACATCCCTCTTATGCTTCCAAACCCAATTTTCTATAACTCATTACACTGTTCAGTGCACACAATACATAACACCGTTCCTTCACACTAGATATCACCTCAGTTTCCATTAGTCCAATGTTTTCCATACAAGACACCAGGTACTTAAAACACTGAACTTGGTAAAATATCTCTCCATTCAGGCAGATGCTGATTCTGATCATAATCCTCGAACGTAATCACAACTTAATTTTTGCCCCCATCAATTCCCAGCTTCCTCCTCTCACACTCATGTGCCAGAAGGATATTGACTCCAGTGCACTAGAAAGCTTTAACACTATAATCTAATCCTCCCACACTCTACCGAACTCTGGCACTAGCCTACACAACTTGCTTCCTACAACTCTAAACCTCGACCAAATCCATTTGCGTTTATCTTTCTGACCACTCCACTAAAAAGAATATAAGCCCACCGTTTTCCCTACGTGTGGACAACCTGCTGACCTCGCTGAACATCAATCGTGAAGCTATTAAGCCTTCATTCTCTTACAGACTTCTTCAAATTAACACTCTAACATGGATGATCAACACACCACCGGTCAAAGCAACTACTCCAATCAACGCGTACCGGCAAAAATTCCTAAGACTACTTGAGGAAGAATATTTAGAGCACCGCCACATATACATTGACGGCTCCCAAGCCGCGGACGGAGTGGGAGCCGCCGCTGTGTGCGGGAACATCCCACTCAGTCACCCTCCAACAAGAGGCCTCCGTGTTCTCTGCGGAGCTTCACGCCCTCGAACTAGTCATCGCTATTGCCAAAACAGATCACTTCCCCAAATACGTCGTATTCTCAGACAGTCTGAGTGTCCTCACCCAGCTTAGAACACTGCACTACTAACATCCCGCTCTACGTGAAATGCTGCACGATCTCTTTGTGTTGTCCGAGACGGGTCAGGCTGTTGATTTCTGCTGGATTCCCGGACACGCGGGAATAAAATGAAACGAACTTGCGGACTCGCTTGCTAAACTGGCATCAACTCACCGAGGGCAATTTTTTGCAATACATTACCGTGACTGGTTCCCAATTATCAACTCCCATATAACATCCCGATGGGATGAAATGTGGCAACAGAGTGGACAAAACATGCTTTCAGTCAAACCCTCAGTCGGAGAATGGGAAACAAAGTTCACCAACAGAAAAGACCAAGCGTTCATCAACCGCTTGTGCACGGGACACACGTGGATAACTCACAACCACCTGATGGATGTCGACATAGGACCAAACGCGCCACCTTGTCCCTGATGCCACCAAGTGGCTATTAGCGTGAAACACTTACTGATGGATTGCAACGCACTCGCGGCAGCCTGACGAGCGTTCATAGATCCCCGTGCAACCTACAAAGCCTACTCGCGGACCCAACCAACCGTAAAAAGCTGTCTAAATCCCAAACACCTGTGCAAGTAAGGTGGTTTCTTCGCCCCATTACGCACAGAGATAACAATACATTTACGAAGATACGCGTTAACTCTTTACTCTCTTGTACGCGAACATGCCACAATTGAAATATGCACTGAATTCGTCATGACCTGAATCAATGACGGTTGCGCCCTACGAGGGAGCCAATATGCCTCACGTTGAGGCTCATGTGGAAATGAGGCTCAAATCAATTAAATCAAAATCCAGTCCCTGCACCTTTTCCTTTGCGATACCCGCAACAGCTGTTGCTCCCAAAACCGTCATCCATACACCACCAGCAACAGCATGCAGTCTTTCTGACATCCTCAACATTCAACTAATCAAAATACTCAAGCCCATCTCTATACCTCACCACTGATTAGCATCAAGTGTCCGTTTACATAATTCACCGCCTCTTCCTATCTTTTAGCACTCTTCACCACACGCTTCACATTTTATGCCCTTATAGTTGCCATAGATCACCACCGACCTCTCTTGCAATCACTATTCGGAAAAATTTCTCTTCTACGTCACCATTATTTTAACCTTATCATTCCACCACTCGTAACCCTTTCTCTTACACCCCTTCCCTCCCATCCACCCACGGCTAACACCGCTCACATTTCTTGCACATCTCAACATTGCGATTTAGAACGTTTCCTATTCCTTCCACGTCCTACGGGAGAGCCTATTATGACTCACGTTGAGGCTCTGGTGGAAATGAGGCCCAAATCAATCTTCCTGAACATTCCCCAGGCCTTGCCCTCTCATAATGCCATAAGCCACTTCTAACGCCTGCCGAAAGTGTCAGGGGAACTCTTCAACTCTACTTACCGTAGCTCTGGTGGAAATGAGGCCCAAATCAAATCTGCTCACCGTATTCATTAACACACCTTCTCTTCCTCCTCCCATCCTTCTGTTTTCTTGCCTCCCTCGCAACACTCTCGATCTTCCTTCCACCAATAGATGAAAAGACGTTCCTCCAACCTCCCCTCTCTACGCCCGCACATCATACAATAGCCTCCCCACCACACTCATCAAAATCGGCACAAAATGTATCAGCGTTCTATCCACGGACCATCATTACCCAAATAATATAGTGGACATCTCGCTTTTTGATCAAGATGTTTTCCACCACCAGCTCCTACTCTATGCACAACCCTATCAGGTTCTCTCCACTGGCATTTCTACCTGGAACGCCTAACCTTCATATCAAATTTTCCACTACTGCGTATTCAACTCTCATTCAGATTCGCGCCCTACGGAGGAGCCTATTATGACTCACGTTGAGGCTCTGGTGGAAGTGAGGCCCAAATCAATCAATCCTCACTTCTCACGCAACCTGGTCCTTAAGCATTCACAAACGTACATCGTTCTATGTCTAACTTTATTTCCACCCACAGCAATCTAGAGGACACTTCCTTCTACTATGTTACGCAAATAGCCCACCAAGCACATATTACACGAAACTCGCATCTCACCAATTTCTCCTCGTAACTTCATTTGTAGCAAATACAACTACGCACACGTGTGATTCTAAATGAGGTTCGGATAAGCGTGTGCCTCTCTTCTTTCTGCTCCTTTTGCCGTACTTGAGGGAGAAAATTTCGAAGGAGGGGTCACCAGCCCGTTAACTCCGTCCCTATTTGTCGCCTCATACGACATAAGGAGTGCGCTTGCATGGCTTCTTACCTACTGCCACACGGCAAAATGTTTCTGGATTTCGGCTATGTTGTGTGAGCGTGAGCGTATGAGGGTGTGAGGTGCGCCGTGCCGGTCACTCCCTTTCTGGGGGATGCGGCCTAGTGTCTGTATCTGTATCTAATTTTGCAATACCGCGGTCCCCTGAGACCAGTGCTTAAGAAGAAGTCCAGGTATTTACTGTTTCATGGCCTATAGTCGCATAACATACGTCATGCAGCGACTCAATTCGGCACATGCTGTCAACATTATACATCCCAGACATTCACAATGCCGAAAAACTGTGCCTACTATGCAAGGGTTTCGAAGAGAAGACCTTGTATACCCAAAGCGTTCTAACTTGTTTCTTGAGCTAGGTAGCTTTCGTTTATAACTTCCTGTTTGAACATTTAATCCAATTATGAACCTAATGGTTATATCTGCTAAGGCGAGAACAGCGGTAACTCATGACGAGATGTAACATCCATTGTTTTATTCTTCGTTCGGTAGTTTATTCAGTTCGTTGTTATTTGCCTCTCCTCCCCCTCATTTAATCTATGACTCTGTGTTGAGTTCAATTCAAAGGTCAAAAGCCCAAATCACACGGAAACAGTGCGTCCGTGAGGCTACGATGAACACGAATTTCTTGATTCGTGTCACCATTCAATGAGCCGCGCGCGTACGCAATAATGAAACAACTTATAGCTATAATGAACTCGACAGTGTCCATATTTTTCCCGCTCTGAAAACATTATTGTACGGATCCATTGCAACGCCATACATTGCCGACTCGCGGTAAGCTTGAATGACCTAGAGACTATCTGCTCTCCGGTCGCTGTTGGTAAGCTAAGAACCAAGTTTCACGTCGTTCTTAAGCTTTGGAAATTGCACATCACAAGCGTGCGATGCACCTTTACTATACATTTGCTTTATCACCTTGAAAAAAAAACTTATATAAATGATTTTAAGCCACATAATTCATATCTTTCTTTGAACCGATCAGTATTTTGCAACCATAAAATTCGTTCTCTGCGCTGTTCACTGAGTTAGCATAAATATTGATGCTACCAAGCATACCATTACATTATCACTGAAACATTTATTAGTTGTAAATAGTTTGTTTTTCTATGTGTTGTGTTCTTCTACCTTATTATATTTTGTCTGCCTCCTGGCAGAGGCTCTTCCGTAGTAGTGTGCTTAATGTAATCAATGTCTCTTCTCTTTATCGTCTGTCCTAAGCGTTACCTTCCACTCTCTATTTGATAGATGTATCAATATAATTGACGTGTTCATTACTGTATTTCTTATGAACACTATCGGGAAATATCCTTATCTCATTTCAGTATAATTTTTTAATAACTTCCATAATCGGCCACTCGTCCTGTTTAAGTACTAATTTATATCCGTACTCCATTTATTTTTCGCATTACTGGGTATTGCAACACTTTTTCATTACGTGTTCACAGCCAAAAATTCATGCGGTCTTACAGCTGAAAACGTAAACTATGTAGAGAATTACAGTCGAAAACGTAAGCTGTCAAAAGAATTAGTTCGTTTAGTTCAATTCTAGTTAGAAATAAACCGTGCCTTTGGAAATTGGGGAAAATTTTACTCGAGTTTCATGTGCAAAAATATATATTTATTCCGAACATCTTTACTCATATTATCGATAGCTACTTCAAATATCGATATTCCATATCTGCATTTCTTGATCTCTTCTTTTCCAAGCATCTATTTTTCCAAGATCAATATTAACAAATATCGGAGACCGCCGTGGTTAGCGTTCCCGATTACAGTGCCAGCTTCTGGTGCTGTACGTCGCGAGTTGCAGCCTCGGCAAGGACACTGAGGTCTCGTGTCAATTTTCATCCCAAATAGATTGACACGTCGGTAAGTTCTTCATTTATTATATCAATTCACAACGCGCCCTACCTAGTATGACTCACGTTGAGGGTCAGGTGGAAATAAGGCTCAGATCAATTCACAACGGCGCCACTCCGATTTTGTTTTATCCATAAAATTCTTAATACTAAATACTACGTCGAATCGGCTCTTATATTGCTTTAATATATTCAGCCTTGGGTAATGAAGGTTCGTGATACTTGCGACCACTGTCTCCGGTGCTTGTTTGCTTCTTAGCCAGAGTTAAAACAAAGTTGGTTTCAGGCGCTGTACTACGTTGTGGTAGTGGTTTGACGAAACCCCTACTCTTCGTAGTGTAAAAGTGGGGAAGATATTACATGTTGTTAGCGTTAGAAGTTTTTTTTATTCATTTGTGTGAGGTTAGCGGAGGTTAATGTCCTCCCACTCGCCCTCTTCCAAAAGTGGACTCATCCTTGCCTCTCTACCTGATCTACTTGAAATAGAATGAAATTTATGCCGGGTTGCTACACTCCCTCAAAACCGAACCGGCGTTAGCTAGTATCTGTATTAGCCATATTATTGATATTTGAAGTAATTATATTCGATGTATCCATGTACGGAAATATAAATTTTAGGATTATTGATCTATGAGGTATCGATGTTTGTAATTCAAAGATTGTTTTTACCTATTTAAGTGAAGAAAAGCTTACCGTCCTTTTCAATGGCGCGGTTTATTTCCACAAAGATATAGGTAATTTATTGCGGTGAACTATAAATACAAAGATCAAGCTGAAGCCCTGTCATTTTAAACTCGAATCCACTATTTCCTTACTAACTATCTTCAATTGAGAGTCCGCTTGCTCGACTTTTTGTGAGAATGTAACCAATCTCGTTGCGTCTCTCTTCCCTCACACCAATGATGAGCGAACAAAAATGTTGTAACGCAACCTTTGTTCTCCAATCTGTTGAATATTTTCCATAATTTCATACTACATATTTATAATAT